>VTPC01090297.1:322115-360743 GCA_011009095.1 Ignelater luminosus
TTGGGAACGGATCTTAATAAGTTTGGTATCAAATTAAAGCTACTTCTTTGCAGTATGTTGTCAGTTTTAAAAACATACAAAACAAAATATATAACTCTCCTTTACTGGCCTCTAAAATCCGCTTTCTGTTACTTTTTCTTTTGGAAGTAAATTAATTGTAAATTCCAAACCCCAATTATCACCTTGTTGAATTTTTTAACATAGGTGGAATATGACACAGCCTTGTTATATAAAAAAGTCCAAGCAGGTGTTTTTTTGCTGTTTTTAAATAAATAACAAAACACTGTTTCGAACTATGACGTCACGTCTTGTAAGAGAGTCAATAACTACTTACATCTTTAAAGATTCAAATCGATAGATCTTACAATAGGCGTTTCAGGGGCGTGCAAAGGAAATTTGTCTCGAGATACATTTTGCAATACGCTGACTGAACTGTGACATAATGAAAGTGCAAAAAACGTCATTGAACTTGATATTTCAAGAATTTAGTGCCAATAGCAGTAGCGAAGATGGAAGGGAAGGTGTTTTCCGAAAAGTAGGAAGTAATGGTATAAGTTAACTCTAATTCTGAAAGGAATAAGAATGTTTGGGAATAGGTAACACGTCTTAAGATTTAGAGCCAGCTTTCCTTTAAAAAGTTCAACTCTTAGTAATTGAACCATAGTTTGCTGTAAATTTAAAAACTGACTAAAGTCAACTGTTTGACATTTGTTTGGTTATGTTTCCTGTTTAACTTTAACTTACCTTTTCATCTTGTTTACTTTCCTCTGGTTAAATAAATCTTCTTGTTTATTATTAAATTCTTAAGGTTTTATAATATTTATAATTATTCTTATTCTGTTTTCTAAAAAAGCAAATCTTATTTCTAATTAGCATAAATTAAAGAATTTTAACATTGACACATATTATAGAAAACAAACTGTACAAACAGGATCCATTTTGTTTTTAAAATCTGTAATTACAAACACATCTCTGAATTGTAAGACGTGTTGCCTATTCCCAAACATTTAGGGGAGGACCCGTAAAATGGGCATGCTGTATAAAATTTTCCACATTTCTTTACGTATTCATGTCAGGGTTTGGTTTGAGCAAAAACTATTGATAGGAGCTCCCTTTGCACGCCTCTGAAACGCTTACCATAGGTGTCTTTCGATTCAAACTTTTACAGCCGTAAGTGGTATTAAGTGTTTACATGGTATGCTGGAAAAATGGTCGAAGACGTGTATATCAAAAACGTCGATGACGTCATAGTCTAAAAACAGTCTTTTGTTTTTTATTTAAAGAGCGAAAAACACCCTTCTGAGTTTGTGTATATAGCAGGACTACCATATACTCTACTTATTTTAAAAACTTGAAGATGGCCTCTCGAAGCCATTTTTGTGTTAAAAATCCTGAAAAAATTAATTTAGTCTTAACTTAAATGTGTCTACGCAGGACAGAAATATGAACAAATTCTGACACATGGGGGCACATGGTGTTAGGTGATTAAGGAGAAATATACTAAACTTATTTGTAAAATTGATATAATGATAAACAATGATCTTGCTAGTCATAATCCTGTTAAATGAATCAAACTTGCAAAGATCTTTGTAGAAAGAACATTTTAAGTAAGATGGAAACGTAAATTATAAAAAGTACAGGCCCGAGAACTAACTCTTAAGGTACTCCACCTTTAATGTGTTTGATAATCTAACATTCGGTTGAACTTGATAATATGGGTTAGTAAGAGAATTTTCGACTTTTTGGTAAATTAATCTTCCACAAAAGATTTTTTAAAACTGAGGTAAACTACTATATGTGCAGATATATTGTAAATACTATATAGGATATCTACGCTATCAAACATTGCAAGTACAATATCATCCACTAAATTGGTCATTTAATCAGTTTCTTTTATCACTTCTAAAGCTTGAATTCGTATAGCTTAGCATACTTGATTACATGTGTTAAAACTGCAGAAATTTGAACGGTGCGTGACCGGACAGTCCCTGCTTTTAAGTACTTAAAATTCACGATATATTTTATGGCATTGCAAAAATTAGTTAGTTAATTGGATAGGTATCTATCTATCATACATAAAATTACAAATCGAAAGATATAATACAGTTTTTTTTTCAGTTTAATAACCGAGTGTCATTTTAGTATTTATTGCCAAGTTTTGAAATGTTTTTAATGTTGTTGCCGGACCCACAAATAACTTAATTTATTTGCCTACATAATTAAAACATTCATATAGGTGTCTATCCTAATGTTGTTTATCAACCACTTTCATAATCTCCGTGTCAAATGTTTATTTATCTATTATTTGAATTAGTTTTTAAAGTACCTACTGTGGTTTTTGGTTTTAGTGCGACAATATATCGTACTAACGATTAATTCAAGCACCCACTCTTTAAAATGTTTAGTAGATCTGAAACTAAATGAAATATGTGTATGGTTCACATCTTTATAGACAGTTACTGAATTTTGTTTACAGAATAACACGACATATTCAAAGTCATGCCATCTGATATCTCAGCAAGTTTAAGTTCAATTAGACAAATCAGCCTTACAATTAGTAGTTTAATCAGTAGAGACAAATATGTAACAATTCAAAATATGCTAAACTTGTACGAACCTCCTAATATTCAGGTTATTGAACGTTATTTTTGTTTACGGTTTTCAAAAAGTTTCGGAGCTTATTTTCACAAGAGTCCCTAAATATAAATTTTTAGTCTTGCAACTAAGATTCCTATATTCCAACAATCAAATGGTAAACAATAACAGTCCGACATACCGAATATTATTATGTGTGTACAGCGAGATATTCTCTTCAAAAATATTGTTTGAAATTATTTCTCAAAAATTCCATATTTCTCCAGATACAAAATGTTAAAAGGATGCATCGTTTTCTGAAAACCTTCAAATTGAATGTTTAATTCCAAAACCTCTTGCGTGCATTATTTTCGAGACAATTTATATTTTTTGGAATTGCCTTAGAAGTACTTAATGCAATAAAACGTGTTTTTAAGAGCCGTAAAATCAATTAGTTAGACCCTCTTTCTGGAATCTATGAAGCTTTAAATTGGATACCGAGGTTGAAACAAGAGGTACAGTTGGAACTGTGATTAGTATTTATCGAGATCGTCATGAACAAAATATTTTTTGTATGAAAACGAATCAAAGTCTTAGACAGTCCACAAATAGAACACAAATTTTGCTAAAAACACAAAATTTAAATCCAGGTAACCTAAAGTTCCTAAAATATTTATTCCTTTACGTAAAAATAAATTATCTGTAACATGTAACCACAATTTTTCTGTTCATGACCTAAAATAGCGTCCACCTACTTTAATACTAATTTTAGCTATAATCGCGGCAATGTAATATCCATGTTAACAACCTGTACGATAGATGCTTTTCAAGAAAATACTCGCAAAGCTTTGCATATTAACTATTAGGAACGGAAGGAAAAATAATAAAAATGTTTACAGATAAATCTGTGAGGGAAAAATTGAACAATTAACCTAAATTTGTTTTATTTTAATTGCTTATTATTTATTCTTTAAACGCAGCCAGAGAACTGAACTGACACAGAAATTAAAGCGTGTGCATTAGCATTTTAAATACTGAGGTACAGTTTGTTTGCTCTCTTAAATATTGAAGAGTGTAGGAAGTTACTTAACACTCTGCATACTGCTGCTGCTATAAAAGTGGAATAGTGGTTTAATGGGAGCGTAGTTTGTTATTCTTAACTTGTAATAATGTCCTTTCTTGCAGTATAATGCATAATGCAAAAATTTTCCGTGTCATCTTATATACTACATAGAATATAAAAAATGGGGAAAAACCATTAAAGTACACAAAAAAGTGTAATTATCTAAAATAATTAATTGTTTCTCATGATAATTAATAAAGATTATAATAATTACTATCATTACTAACGCCTAAATTGTTACTGCTAGGAAAAATATCATTCTAGTCTTGCGTAAACATATATAATTTCTGTTATCCTCTAACTAACTAGTATAGTGCTCATTAAAATTTTGTCTTAATTCTCTTTTTTTTTTCTTAAACAGTACCGTAACGAATTGAATGAAAACCTATCACGTTCGCGGTAATTCTAAAGCTTACACAACGCACGTAACGTGTAACAACAGCTTTAACATGTGTAATGAAGAATTAACATTCAGTACGTGAACGTGATGTGTTCCAGTTAAATAATACCAAATCGCACAACAGTGTAATACAATTAACAATATTACACTTCGTGTTTGTTAGAAACTAGATTTAATTGAAGCGAAAGCGTTAAATTCATTATCAATTTATTAAAAACGATTTGCAGGCGAATGAAGGTGATGTTCCCTACATCACTGTTATTTTCAAGTAAAGAGGATAATAATATTATTAACGCAACGTGCACGGTGCACCTAGTATAAAATTTGTAACTAGGTAAAAAAGTTGTCACACGGTCTCACCCTACTTGTTTTTAGCAGGAGCAGCCGTGCGTTATGTATACTCGTACCATATTCAACAACTAAATACCCGGTATTACGTGATACTGCAGTATCTTGTTTCGTATTATGATATCCAGAATGAGTCATGTAGGTGTTGTCACACATGTAGTATTTGAAATTATTATGGATTAAATAAAATATAGGTTTGGATCGCTGAGAAGAATAACGGTTTTCTAATGGAAAAACAACCGATATTTATGTTATCGTGGTTAAATAAGCCATAATGCATATGTATATGCCGTGTAGAAATTGCAGGATCAATTTAAGTTTATTTAAGATAATTAGAGTTAAGAGTGATTGCTGATTAGGAAATATCTTCCAAGGAACTCATGTACCTTGAAAAAAGGAAGAAGAAAACTAAACGACCTTAGAAGTTATATAAAGGCGATGTTGGAATAACAGGTTTCATTTTTGAAATTTGTATTATTAAATTGGAATGTAAGGGGAAATCTAGTTTATAGTCATATTTAAAGAAAATTAATTTGCATCCTATATCAATAAAAATATAATTCATGTTTGGCTGCAACTATTAGAAGCACATATAGAAGGTAAATCACTAATTGCATCTTTGTTAATATTTGTATTTTAAGATCCACGAAACTTTCACAGTTTTGAAGTTTATCATTATATATTTAGAAATTCTAACCATAGAAATGCCAAGCAAAAATATATTGAAAACGCCTCCAGATTTCTTAGCAAGTATTCCACTAGGTCTTGTGTAGTTCTTGATGATCGAATCAAGAAGTTATGTAAAATTCTTCATATAAGTAGGAAGTTTGTTAAAATGTTTCAAAATTTTTAATTGGTTAATTCTAAATTAAGTATTTAATGGAGACTGATACAATCAATAGAATAAACATACAAGGTGCCCGTTGTAACCTTCTCAACATGAGGATCTCGCTTATTTGAAGAGTTATATCTTCAGTTAAATTAGGAAAAGGTTGTGCAATTTTATGAGTAATGCTATAGTAAAGTCAGAATTTGAATCCGTGATTTGGTTTTTTAAATATGTATTCTTCCCTAGGTTACCATATTCTTGTTGTTTGCTACTTTTCAATAACAAAATCATTGAGGATTTCCATCATCTAACGTGATTTCTTCCTCGTTTACTCACCTTTCATTTGCTTGAAGACAATTTAAAATTTCTTCCACTATTTAATAATTACTTTTACACTTCATTAAAACGTTTCTCAAATGCAGTATCTTTGTCGTTCTTCCAAAGGCATTCGGTATTTCCTGGCACTCTTAAGAAAAACTCTCCGGAACCAACAAAGACGAAATTTGGAAGAGATGATAAAAGTGTCTTTTTCTATTTTGAATATAATTCCTTTTCTATGAAAGCAAACGAGAATCTAAGGATTTGAAATTGAGAAGTTTGCAAATCCTTCATATTGTGCTACGTGTAGGCTTTAAAAGGTGCAAATTGGTTGGGGGCAGCAAATCGAGTACCTCTCAAAAGAAAGTCTTTGATGGACAATGACCTCCACAAGATTCCGATACTTTCTAAGAATTCCAAAACAGCAGAATCTATTTTATAAATTCATCACTTGGTGGTCTGGAAACTGGCGTTTATTTAACAAAATGTTTACAGAAGATATACACTGGAGCTTAAACTAGTTTCAAGCTTACACGTTCAATTTTCTATGATGTTCGTCCCCTGAATTAGACACAAGTAGACAGAGAATGATCGTGAAAAAAAACTAGTGGAGTTAATATAAAAATAAAACTGCTGAGCTGTGAATAGCATGAAAGAAACTTGGATTATACTTAATAAGACAATAAAGCAATCAGAAATCTTATTGTAAACTTTAGCAAAATTGAACGAAGAAGCGAAGAAACGTTTATAAAAAGCTTTATTATGCTGTGGTATAGTCAGTAGACCCCTATGTCACAAATTAATGTCAGTCTTGGAAGGTATTTTGTTGTTTTATTCCCAAAAATTTTCTGTTTCTTATGAAATACGATGAAGTTTTCAAGTTTCCGTATGTTTGAAATGTATCGACATCCAATCACGAACCATAGACGGAAACGCAACAAGGAAGATGTGTCAGCACAAAAAACTCGTACAGTAGAATTTTTGCTTTGAAGGTCAGTTGCTTTCTATGAAGATAAAATAATTTTAGGTTAGAATGTAAATACTTAGAAGTTCTTTTTCTAAACCGAAAAGTTTTATTAAACAACGCGTCAAGATTTTTTGAATCGAATTATTTAAGACCAAACGGTTTTTATGGGAAAATTGATATGCTAGATAAGAACAACATAGTTGACATACTCAGGATGAATAGAGTAACAGAGCTGCTTGTTATCGACGTGCATGTGTATTTTACAACCTCTAAGGTACCCTGCGGTGCCCCTTTAATAATACCGATATGTGTTTGTTTTTTACTAAACACGTAACTTCTCAGTAGACCAACACACAAAACTATAATTACTTATTTACAACGATTTAATTGATTGTAAATGAAACATTGTTGGTGTAAATGAACCTTAGTTATTAAAAAGTACAAACACAAATTTCTGAATCATTCTGCCCCAGTTTTCACTGATTGTGTTAACTTTTTTTAAACTTATTCTTTCAAGAAGTTTATAGCACGTTTCACAAAGGTATAATCAACGCTCAACTTGAAATAATGCTTCTACACCTCATGGGTCATCTCCTTCAAGCAAAGTTCTATTGGATTGACACAGGGCGGTAGCTTGGGGGTTGCTGTAAATTTCCTAAAATCTTTTGAAGATCTTCTCAACCATATACTGGAAAACTAAGATTTTAATTTAAAAGAAGCAAATTATAATTTTTCACATTTGAAGAACAAAAAGCTTTTTAGAAGGAATGTAATAAAAGTAAAAAGAGGATCAAAAAAAGATCTAGTTAGATGACTGGTCGATTCTGTAGATACAAAACCATTTCAAAGTAAAATGCACTGTCTAATTCATTTTAGTAGTTTCTTAATGTTTCAAGTTATTTTGGAAAATGTTCAACTTGGGCAGGACTTAAACAGGTGTCCTCCAATGTGGTTTGAACTTGTGAGATTTTACTAGTACCATCCAGCTTTGATGGTCTAGAGCAGTGATTCTCAACCTTTTTTTAGTCGTGGAACACTTCTGAATGTAAAAAAAGATCTTGTGGAACACTAGAGTTGATAATAATAAACAAAGAGACTGGAGGCATAAAACTAACAACAGAAATATGGATGAATATTCTTTTTACTAAAAAAAATTGCATAGTAGTAAAAGAAAACATTAATCTCAAAAATAAGTATGACACTAATTGTAAAAACTAAAATAACTTTTTTTAAAAAATAGTATTTTTGAATTCTTTTAATGCGATATTTGAGGTTGATGTCCTTTACAGATTTCAGCAATATCAGGTCTACATAATATGATGTAGCTACTCTTATTTTCTTTTCTAGATTAGTAAGCAGTTCCCGTTTTATAGTTTTTATATTGGTTAATGTTGAAAAATCGAGCTCATACAAATATGATGCTGGAAATTGTAAGAAAATTTTAAGTACCTTTTTGAAGAGCGCTGGGTATTCTGCTTGGACAGAAATCCAAAACTCCTCAAAAGCTATTTGGAAAAATTTCATTTTCAGAGTACGATCCGTTGACAAGGTAACCAGTTCTTCTTCTTCTTCGTGTTGAGCAAATTCACTACTCGTTGTATTAACTTTGACAAATAGATTTTGTATCCAGTATCCATTCAATATTTAAGGATGCGAAGTAATTCTTAATTTTTTCTTCCAAGAACGTTAAATGTTCTTTTATAACAAAAAGAATTTCCTCAACATTTTTATCTTGAAGTGAAGGATACATATCTACTGCACTTTTTTTTCTAATATACGATTTTTTCAAAGAGATCCTTTTCTTAAATGCTGACAATTTGTCTATCGATGTTAGGCTATTTTCATTTCTTCTTTTTAAAAATATAGGCTAAATATGCCATTTTGGCACACTAAGTATCATTATTAAGGCATTCTACAAAATAATCTGTACTTGCATTCTGGAAAAAAGCCAACAATTCATTTCTAAGTTCTGAAATTCTACATAGCACTTTACCCCTAGACAACCATCTTACTTCAGTGTGCAAAAGCAAAGTTTCGTATTGAGCTTCCATAGATAAGCAAAGTTTTATAAAGAGGCGAGTTTTCAAAGGTCTTGACTTAAAGTAATTTACTGAGTTTCTTGTCTTCGTAAAGGTAATAAATCCTTTAATAGAGCCTATCATTGATAGAGCACCGTCCGTACAAATTCCTACACATAGGTCCGATGATATTTTCAATGTTTCTAAATTCGACATAATAGAGCCAAAAATGTCTAGTTCTGTTGTACGTCCGGTAAGTTCTCTGCGGCATAAAAATTGATTCATTATTTCGTTTTCATTAACGAAACGAACGAATCCTGATGAGCTTTACCGCTAATGTCAGTAGACTCGTCAATCTGCAGAGCTAAATATCGTTTGGAAAGTTTATCTGTAACTGTTTCCTCAACATTATCTGACATATCCTTAATTCTTCTTTTATAGTACCGTCTGAAAGAGGAATTTTCATTATTTCGTTTTTTGCATCGTTGCCAAACATAATTTTTACTATCTCACAACATGCTGGTAATACAAGAGACTCTGCTATGATATGCGGTTTAGTTCCGCTACCTTATAAGACGCAACTTGAGCCTTATCAGAAATTTTGACAGTTTTTTCAAAATGTTTTAGTACTTGTTTAACTTGCATGTCCATCAGTTTCTTGAAATAATCTTTAGTTTTTAAAGCAAGATTAGCAGGCTTGGTAGTAAAATAGTGTTTCAAGTTCGCAGAAACCATTGAGCTATTCAGCAATTTTTCTCCACATGCAATATATTGCGGAATTTGACAATTTTTCTCACCATGTAAATCCGAAACTTAAATATTCGTCAGAATATTGTCTATTATTATTAACCGTTTTTATTTTACTACGTATAATTTTATCTCCTGCATGAGTCGTAATTTGCAGCAACATAATTGTTACTACTTGCGCTTGTACTTGCTCCATCATTGATAGCTTGCTTAGTATCATGTTTTCGTTTAATAAATCTATCTATTTTGTGGTATTAGAATGGCAAATCATTATTTAGGTTTTCAATTCATGATTAAAACAACTAATAAAAATTAGAAATAATTAACTATTAAAGTTGTTAGTAAAAAGGTATTAGTATTATCTAATTTAAGCAACAAAGTTGCTAAACAGATTTTGTCAAACAAAATAAACGAAGGTAACATAACTGACTTATGTCATTTTCGATTCTACTGCCGTTCTTGCATCGAAAGTAACCTCAAAGGCAAAAGTATTTTCGATTTTGTTTCATGCAGATGCCCTTTTCCAGAATTAGACATTCGATTCTGTGACAGTTCGACGCGAGTGTGCACTGCGTGCAAGATTTGTTGCTCTGTCTCCAGGAGATGTGAGTGCAATTGTGTAATTCAAGGCAAAAACAATAATTGTCAACATTGCTACATTATCCTTATATGCAAAATTATTGTCATTATCTGAGGACAGTTCAGATGATAAATAAACTAAATAAAAATGACTAAAGACTTTTTGCGTTATGTACTACTAACCTTTAGTAACAACTTCTTCGTATATAAATTGTTCAAGAAGCTATTTCTCTGCGTTTACAGTGCGCACATGCTGCCAGTGCATGTCAGCGTTGCCAGGTTGAGGGATACATCCCTCGGCGTAAGGATGTTTTACCAGCAAAGGGATTGATGAATTTTTGACTAAATATCTAGTAGATGTAGAGATTTTTAAAAAAAATTATAAAAATCTAAAGAAAAGATCAAGATAAGTCTTATATTGATCTTTCAAAATTTTGCGGAACACTTGCAACAAGTTTACGGAACACTAGCGTTTCGCGGAATACCGGTTTAGAACCACTGATCTAGAGATTAAGATGCCCGAGGAGACATTGAAGGTATCCTGTTCGAGTATACAAAGAAAGCAAACAAGACAACTGTTTGGAAAGAGAATAAATCTTCGCATATTTGGCGCATATTTCGCATCTAGACAGTTCATGACATAAACGTGCTTCAATCTGATTAGTCCGTTTCATAATCTTCTAGAAGAAATCATAACAATTTGCAAAATGCAATAAGAAAATAAAACTGCTCTATAAAACAGTATTCTGTCTAGGGATCGTCAAGTGTTTGCTTGTTTTTGATATTTAAATCTCTTATCAGTTTTTGCACTGGTTCTAGACTAGGTTCACTTCTAATTTGGTTATTTTAAAATCTGTCCATTTTTGTTACATTTTTCACTTTTCCCAGAAGCTTCATTTTGCCCTCTTGCTCTTTAGTTTCTATTCAGCCAGAGTCATTTCGCACCCACGATTAGCAACCATACTTAATGTTAGGATAAAGACTGTTCTGTATAATTTCTAATTTGATTTTTCTAGAAACTTTTTTTATACTAACGAAGGCTCCATTCAAAGCCTTATAAGTTTGTTACCTGCCACAATTCTTATAGAATCTTCCACTTTCTTTGATTACTGATCCTAGGTATCTGCTTTAAGTACTTTTAGTATTGTATCTTTTGATATGCTGCTTATATCTCTCGAAGGCCTAGTTCTAAAACGGTTTGCTCTAAGTTTATTTTCTATTTCTTCCATAGTATATACAGTTTGCTTGGAACACTCAACAACAAAATCCCTATGAAATTTTCACAATTAATGTGGGTTACGTTTTAGTATAAAGGTATGATTCAATTATTACCAATTACCAATTTTTGGGTACCTTCTTTGTTTTCCTAATAAAATTTATTAGTCGCTTAAGAGATTCTATTGCCTCTTCACTCAAGACTTCAATCATTTATAATTTATAATATAAAAACATATAAATCTTAGAAAAACTAAAAAACATCTTATTAGTCCCATCGTTATAAGCAGATCAGCTTCATTCTGAAGATAACTGATAATCACAACACGAGCAAATGATGAATAATTCAAGATTTTGATTTTATATTTTTTAGGTTTTTGAATTTTTTGGAATTAAATAAATATACTGATTTTCAAATTTGAGTGTAGGAATTTATTAAAATATTTTGTTCTATGAAGCAAAGTTATCTCAAAATTTGTTACCTTGTCAATGATAAAATAATACAAAGAGATAAAAATTCTCAGAAAGAAACCCAAGTCATTTCGATATGGTAATAGGACATAATAATACTAGATAAAGTAATAATTTTAAAAACAAAAATCTTTTTTCATTAATTACAAAGTTAATAACGAAAACAATTCGAAGAAAAGTAAAAGTAAAATATTTAATTTGATTTGTCGTCATTTCAGAATGAAAATTGCTCTCAAGCTAAATGTATGTATTCTGTTAACTGCTTTAAGTTGTTAGATCATTATGATATTAAAAGATTCTAACACAACACAAAACTATAATTCTTTTTTTAAAACACGAATATTCCTAATCTTAGTTATTCGTGATCTAAAAAATTAACTGATAGTATCATTCTGAGCGATACATTTTGTGTTACATTTATCGATTATTACGAGAAGGAAAGTCTTTATACAGTGATTCAAAATGTCATTTATTATATAACATTTTATATTTTCCTTGTTCTTTAAATCAGTTTTTTAATTTACCGTACCTGACGTACTACTTCGAAATCTAACTTAAAGTGTGCCAGGAATCACATTACTCAATTGCAGGTTGGATTTAATTGAAAATGTTTGCATCACTTTAGTAATTTGTCATTCGTTTCCTTTGATAGTTTTTGTTTTTTATATGCATGTCCTGTTTATTTCTAGTAACTTTTTGACCTTCTTATATTTTCTAACGCACAATCATGCATAAAACTAACGTTTCTGTTTTTGTAATCATACTCATTCTATTTGATGACTATAATTTACCAATCAACTATAAAAAGCTCAATTTTAAAGTTTTTAAATTTTAAGATTATCTACTTATAAAGAATGTTTAGTAATTAAACAGTTATAAAATCTTGGTAATTTGTCTGCTTATACAGCAGTAGTAAAGCCAAATACAATATCGCTTTCGCTTGTTTTTTGGATGATAATAATCGTTCTTCTGACATTTAAATAAACAATCAGACATTTACTATGCATTTCTATTTAAAATAAAGGTAGAAATTGCGTGAATGTTAACTAATTTAATTTTAAATTTTATTTAGTTATTCTTTCATTTGAATTTTTACAGACAGTAAACTATCAGATTATTCTAGAAATTAACAAGGAAGTGATAATATTCAGCAGCCAAAAACTATTAGTTTCCGTAACACTCAGAAAATTGCATTTTTATACATTCTTTTGATAATTAAATAATGAGAAAGTTGGGTTACAAATTAAAAAAATAAAGAAAAGAGATGTGACGAATCGTAAACCTTATGAGTTTTATTATAAAATCTAAACGGATACCGGATATCACTAAATATCCGCATAATAAAAATTGAACAATTATCATATTTTTGACATATCCTGCAAAAATTAAAAACTTATATTATTTCAAAGACTAACTTCCTTATACTTTCTATTTGTTTTTTAATTTTATACGTGATTATAAGACACTCAATAATTTGTAGGTTATGTGTAGGTATGAAATTTTTTTAAGAAAACTGAATTTTTGCGAAGAAAGCATTCAGTCCTGACATTCCATTCGTGAAAATAACAAAAACCAAAGGAGCAGTGTATAAAAATGTTGAAAAGTAGAATAAAGTAGTACAACGGAATTATAAATTGCATCAGTGACCACGTCACTGATTACAATTTTTGATTGAATGATCGTAAACAAGTTATTACCTTCGTATCACGTATAAATTAAGATTATTATTTCCCATTGTGCTCTTTTTCAATATGTATTGTTTATCAAAACTAATTATAAATAATTCGTAGTTTACAAGAAATAATAAGTTGCTATTGTTTTTTTCCTTTATTTTATAGAAGAAACGTTTTTATTATTATTTGACATATTTATTTTAATAAGCGTAAAAGAATTTCTTTAGTTAAAATTCTTTTTAGAATTGTGAGCATTTGTTTATACACAATAGAATCACTTTCCATAAGTGAATTTGTATCATATACAATTCTCAACATAATGTAGGGTTATACAATTAAAACATAATTACTAAAAATCACAATTAAAGATTTAAAGAATCTGGAACATCCGTGATTATCAAAGTTAAAAATAGTTTCATTCTGAAAAGTTCTTGCAAATATACAAAAATATCAATCTGATATTTAAGTTTTTGATTTGAGCTCTATGTGTATAACTGTAAACAAATTGTGGCACACAATACTGTTCACTGTGCCTGGTACATCATAGTTAGTAGTAATCAAAGAAGAAATAAAATAGTTTTTTTTCAGTAACAACAACAAATATTAAATTATCATCCAAACTACATAAATATGTCGTTAATATTGAAAATAAAATACGCTTGCAAATTTCCCGATGCAAGGACAAAGATCGCTAATGCGTTTTAGGTGAAATTTAATTTAAGTACTCACCCCCACTCTATTCTTAACTTCAAACCAGAAAGAACAGGAAAGTAATCCAGCCTTAGAATGTTCCTTCAATTCTTCTTCTTTTACTTCCTTTTACGTATCGTTATAATTTTCTTTTCTTCGATTGTCTAAACCTCTTCCCCATTGGCTTGTATCCTCTTTGGCATTATCTCCTCCTCAGTCATCCTAATTGGATGTTTTTTCCCTTTATGTCTACATTTGTTAGTTTGATACTCTTCGCAGCATTTTTACTTGTAAAATCTGTAACACTTGCATCATTTTCTTTTGGTATTGTTCACGTTTCACTTCTATATAATATACATAGAATCGCTATTGTTTTATACCATTTGTTTAGTATTCTGTTCTTACTTGGTTTTTATCTTTGTAGATATAGTGCCATTTATGTAGTTAATTGCTTATTATTTCATTCATATTTTCATGTATTGTTTGGTCATGATTGTTTTTTGTTCCATCTAGAATCTCTTGGATGTCTTTATAGCATTGATGTATTTTATCATTTTCTGCTTCTGGAGAGTGCAGGCATACTACTTCAATTAGTTAAATACGAATTTATTTAGAATCTCTAATTTCCATTTCTTAACTCTGCTAGTTTTGCAGAAGGCTATTTTTTACAAGAATAGTCTACTACAAAACATTGCATATTTATATTCTTTTAAATTGTGTGTTTCTTTCAATTGTTTCTTTATTTCTGTATATAGTCTGATGTCTATTTTTTTGCCAAACAAGTTTTATACTTTCTCCATTCTGTTGATTGTTTTACGTAAATCTCGTATTCCTGGGCTTTCTTGTCCTTTGGTCATCTTCAGTTTCCATCCTTTTCGAGGTTCTACATAAGAGTTTACCAGTGGATGTAATTATAAATTGTTACCTAAACAGATTACTAACCCAATCTGCAGCACCAGAAAATTATTTGTGATGTTCCTTCAGCTGAGATTTGGTCTTCATTTTGTTTATTCTAATTGGGATTATCAGCTTTTTTTTTCCTTTTCTTGGCTTGGGACCCGCTGTAAAGTTTTTAATGCATTTATCTTCTGGTAGAGGTCTTTGAATGGAATTACTTTCGGTATAGTTCAAGAATTTTAGGAAAACCAATTGTCCATAACTTGTCAGAAATACACTTATTTACCCTATAACTTGGTATGTTATAGTAGCATTTTGTGCTTCCATTTTAACAGATTTTATTTTATAATGTCCAGGAAAGCTGGTACTTTTACAATTTTCAATGTGGGGATGATACCAAGAGATGTTACCAAAATTAAAATATAAGTCTAGAAAATCTTAAAGTTCGAAGCAAAAATCTCCTAAAAAGTACTAACGTGTTTGGCAAAATGGTATAGCTTAACGTTTTTCACATTTCACGAGATTGACACAAAACATGTATGATTAAATTGAAGAATACTGTGCCGAGAAAAAAATTATAGTAATAGAATACATTCTTTTAAGATAACTTGCGCTGCGAACTCATTGAATTTGTGGTAGCTCAAATAATTTCTGATTGTTTCTACACATTGACGAGACACTAAGAGTCATAGACTCCGACTCCATAAGTACCCAAGCCCAAAGCTCCTAATGAAAAATTTTACTGGGCGACAAAAACTTCAAGAAGTATAAGGGCGAAGTTTTTCTCAGATTAATCTATTGAGTTGTCCATACCCTGAAGAGAAACTGGACTATTGTATTTTTGTGTTCGCCATCACCAAAAGTTAGCCCTGACATCCTCTGTAGTGTAATAAATATCATAACAATGGTATGTGATGTACAGGTCACTATGTGTGCAAGAAATACAAGCGTCAAAAAGTCTCCTTTTTTGAGGCTGGGAAATAACATTGGGTGCATCTACTGCTACTGTTGGGGAATATAGAAACTACGAGAAATTTTTTAATAATGATATAAAATGAATCTTAATTTTTTTTATCTACAGCTGTAATTTTGTCACCATGTTTATATGCTCGGATGGCGCTCGAGTTCAATTGCGACGAACTTACATTTATGCCAAAATTATTAGTAATCCCTACACTTCTCGTCACATCTAAAAAATAAATTGAACTGAAATTTCCAAAAACTAGAACTGATTGACCAAATTGGCAAAAAATTACAAAAATACAGCACTAGGATCACAGTCCGTTCTCACTAAGATTCTTTATAGTTTTCTTTAGAAAAAATATCGGATATTAAACAAACAAAAACGTAATAAAATAAAATCTTTATGTGTGTCACAAATCTTTTTTTAGTTTGAGTTCATAGTACAACCCCGAGGATTCGTCCAATATGATGAAATTCTAAAGGCTTAAGACCTCGATTAACTATAATAATTTTTCTAAACCTAGCGAACGTTGGAAATTATAGATAGGCAGACATTATTAGAGAAGTTAGATGATTATGGAATGCAAGAAACATAATGGATTAGTAATTATTTAGCAGCCAGCAAACAACTTGTTAGATGTGGAAGTGAAGCATTAAAAACAAATCTAATTAACTATGGAGTTACACAGGGTGGCATCTTGGGCCCATTCTTTCTAAATAAATAAAGTTCTCATATTTACTCTTATCAGTAAGAAAAATCATATAAAATACTAGTGGCCAAAGTCATCGATTTTGATTCATTTTTGTACAAGAACGTACAATCGAACAAAAAGTGAGCAACTTATCTGTTCATTTGAATAGGCCACTCTGGCCAAAATGTGATCTCTCAATCATTATCGGCCTCTATGGCATTTCTGTGGTCTAATCTTTCTATAGGATGCTGTTAATTTCCATCTACGGGTACTCGGACGATATAAACTGTAGTAATATTCTCTCATTTAAATCAGGTGTTGAACACTGTCAAGATCCTTTTAGCGTGGCTCATAAACTGGTTCATATAAACAATATTTTGTAGAAATTGAAAGCTCTTATGGAAAAGCGTACCAAAATCTGTAACCTGATAGTTTCCCTTGTTAGAAGGATAGTTGATATCGGAATTGAAGCCGGGCTTTACCAAAAGAAAGCACAGCATGTCAAAAACCAGATTATTAATATTATAATTAGAGTAGGATTGGCTTTGTGTTTATACACTCCATTCAAGGTTTCTGACGCAGATTTCTAATTGTCTCTGCTATCTTTTTGACAAAACTAAGAAGGCTTTGTCGCAAACCTTTTTGTTATGAGCATTACAACATTTAATTGTTATTGCTGGATCCATATGGTTGTCTAAAGTTGTTCCTAGAAAACTGATCGCCGTCTATTATTGTGCCGTCGCATCCCTTGTATAGCTGCTCGACACCATTCTGTCGTCTGCATATTCTTTTCGTTGTTTTCTTACCCTTCAAATTACATTCCCTATTTTCCTTGCCTATCTCTAAATTACTGTAAAGGTTTTCATTCCTGTTTTTCTTAATACTTCTTTGGTTATTGCTGTGCTGGTTGTTGTTTCCACCGAGTGTGTGAATATTGGTATGATGCAAATTTTGTAAATCTTTATTTTGCATTCACTTTTTATATGTATTTATTTATATATATATATATATATACGCACTCCCATAAATAATCTAAATGCGTCACTTATTCACTGGGGAGATCTTTGCTGACCTATCTGCACTTCTGTATTTGGCTTTTGCTGCCAATATCGCTGCATTTAGTTTTTCGCTCTTTTGTTCAAAAGTATATACTAGACATTGCAGATCGTGTTCTGATTCTGCTGTTTCTTTTATGCCTACCTAGCCGATTCCCAACACTACAGATATCGTATAAGGGTAGTGATGGACAAACTACAGCCAGCGGGCCAAGTGTTTCCAACGGAAAAGTTTGTACAACACGGTAGATAGAAGCGTCTACCTTTTTTTGTAAATACTGTAATAGGTACTTCAAAAATAAAGCAAGTTAGCTTGCCTAAAACTTCACTCCTTCTCGTTTAATTCTCCATAAAAAAGGTCCACACATCCCTAACGTAGATGATAGTTTATAATAGGGTATTTAGTAAGGGAAAAATCATTTTTCTAGATTAGTTTGCGTGCAGAAAATAATACGAATCTTCACGGATTGCTGTGCGTATTATATTTAAAAAACATTTTGGGAATAGTCAACTAAGTCACAAGCACTAATCAGATGAGTCAGCTTTAAAGCAGTTAATTAGCGAAAAACTGTTTGCTGCATACTTTTCAAAAACAAAAACCTGATTACACTGTTTTTGTTGCTTTTATTGACTTCTGAATCAAAAAGCCAATGTCAGCATCAACCCGATGTCGTTCATGTCGTAATGCAGCTTTAAATCAAGCTTCGTTAATCTGAAATCTTTTTAGCTTATAGAGATTATAACTCAATTCAAGCCCATCCTGTATTCTGTCAAACTGCTCGTAGTTAATTGTGATTTTAGAGTGTAAAAGGTTTCTACTTATATATATTATAGAGATGCAGACTAACATTTTTGAATTAACGGCGTGGAAGTTTAGGATTTGTTAATACTTATCGACATCACTCATCTTAATTCGAAACTGTAAAATTATATAAATCGTAGAAAATTCATTTTACAAACTGAGAAATGGAGGGCATATTTAATTGCAATCAAACACAATAGTCAATTAAATGCCTTCTTGTTATTGGTCCATCTTCTAAATCTAAGCAAAGCGGAAAATTACAAAACGATGTTTTTTACGGATATTTGTTAGCAGCAACTAATAATTTTGTTCATTTATCAAGATCAACTTAAAATTATAATTTAAGAATTTAATTCCATATCAGTTTCTTTAAGTTGTTTTTAATAAACGAGCAAGGATACCAATTAGCTGCATTATTATTTTAAGAACTTCCGACTGTATTAAATACACTTGTAATATCTCCTGCCATCCTTCCTTCTTTGAGAACACACAATTAAATATTATGATTCTAAAAGAGTTAAGCAAACGCTCTTCCTTCCGTGTTTCCTGGATTCCAGTACATATTCATGAGAATGAGTAAACTTTTTTGAAGATGAATTAGTTTTGGTTTTGTTCAGTTAAACACTAGACGGGTTTATAAATAAAATGAATTTTTTAGAAATAAAACTATAAGACTGAATTTGAATCTCTCACAAAAAGGTGAAAATATGTGACCAATTTGAACTTTAGTACCTTGAATATTTTGTACTTTGGATCATTCAGCTGATGTCATGACGCTATAAATTTTAATGTGTAGGTGAGGTCTACACTTTCCATAAATTTTATGTCTTGTTAAAAAAATGTATTTTAGGAGAGGTAAATTATTATAAAACAAAATATTTTTTATAGTTAATTAAAAATTCCTTTCGTATTTTATATAATCGTTTCTCTTTCTTTTCAGATAATGCGAAAGTACAATGCCAACAGCGACGCTTCTTCTACGAGAACCGGCCGTCACATCATTAACATCAATCGTGGAAAAATCTCAGCAACGAAAACCTCCTCTTCCGGAGTACGATCTTCGCTTGGATTCATGTCAATTAGATTTCGTACTAATATCCGAGCCTGAGCCTGCAGCTAAACTATCGTCGACCGACGAAGGTTTCGAATCGGACGTTGATACCCTTTCGATAGTATCAAGCGATGACAGTTTCACATCCGGTAATTTACGAGATAACGTGTCGAAGATACAAGAAACAGACAGTGCGAATGGTTCGGCTAGTTCAGATTCGGATACGGAAGCGCCTACGGCCGAAACCCTATCATCGAAAGTTGCCGTCGACACAACAGCTGTTGTGAAGTCGGGAATATCAAACGTTTCAAATGAAAGTTATCATCTAGTCGATTGTATGTGTTACACGGATATAAAATTTCCTAATATATTAGTGTTTGTCGTCAAAGGCGACGCTTTAGTTTTCCGGTTTGAAAATTTAGATAATCTAAAAAATTTTTATACAAACTTTAGTACGTTTAAGGCTATCGCTAATCAAAAAATTTATAGTAACAATTTCGGAACTAAATTTAACCTTTTACAAAGAACTGATAAGAATGGCATTACTCATATAGAAATAACTAAGGAACCAGAAACTAGGTTAACATTTCCACAAAAATGTGAAACAAGCAACATTATAAGTTTGAATACGCCAGAAACGGATGCGAATGCGTATTACGGAAATTGTGGAAATTTAGAAATTAAAGAAGACGTTAAGAACATTTCCAACGCGAACGTAACATCGCACAATTCCCTTCATCCATTCAATAATATTCATAAAGAAAGTAGATCCAGTTTAAAAGATGCTAATTCGAGACAACGAAGTGAAAGTCCTACACTTTATGATGCACAGTCTAGAAAAGAATTTAATACCAAAAATTCTCACAGTTCGAAAGTCGGTTTGAGTACTTCCTCCCAAAGATCGGCGTCTACAGAAAATATTTTAAATTTACAACAGCAAGAATCAACAGCGAATTCTAGAACGTTGGAGAATGTTAAACATTCATTAAATAAAAAAATTTGGAATTCCGCTGAAGATTTATTAGATGCTTCACCTAAACGTCCAGATAGGCGAAGAAAACCTAAAGCGAAGGCTCCACAACCGCCTTCGGAAAATAATAAAAATAAACACGATGTTCTTAAAGGTCAGTATGTACGCGTTAATGTTACTTCGTCAGATATAAAACCGCCTGAAAATATCTATTCTCGTACTAAAGACAATAATTCTTCTTCAAAATTACAAAAAATGTTACCTACAAAAGACTTTTCGCTAACGTTGAGTTCGAAACCCAAAACGTTTCAACAGTTTCGATATGTGGAACCTAAGAGATTAGAATTGCCTCCAAATCGAACAAATACGGAAAATTCTCCTTCTTCTTGGACTTATTCTGTGCCGCGTTTTTTGAGAAAACCAAGAAGTCATAGTGAAACAAGAAATTTTACGCCCATGGCTTATAGATATATTGATACGACGAATAAAAATTGTTATTACGGAAATAAGAATGAATTTAATTTTAATTCCAACACCAATAATGTATCTAATCGATTGTTTGGAATGTCTTCGAAACTGAAAGATTTTAGTAATGATGGTACAATGAATAAAAAAAGATACGACGAATGGGAAAATAGAACTGACGTTAGAAGGGGCAGTTTAGGGGAATTAACTTACAAAATTAATAGCAGTGGGGGAAGTTTAAAAAGTGTCATAAAAAAAGGACGATAATAAAAGGAGAAGTAACGAGAAGAAAGTAACATTTAGCGCTTACACCACTGTACAGGTTGTTTAGTTTTCATACTGTTTTGTTATATTTTTAGTTATTAGTTACAGATGTAACCTATACTTTTAACAATCTGGTTGGAAGAAATGTTGAAAGATGTGTTAAAATTGTTGGTTATGTTACAATTCCATATAGAAGATAATTTTAACATAAAGCCAAATACGTTATTATCTTATGCATAAAATCAATTCTTGTTTTTATTTTGTTTTTATGTTATTCCACTTTTAAAAAAATGCATATATAGAGTGTTTAAAAATAAACAAAATCTTAACTCCTGCTATGCTACTAAATGAATATTTTTAAAACATCCTGTATATGTTGAAAAAAATCTGAAAAAGAATATGTATATGTTATGTAAATATTATGTATAATTGTATAAATCTTAAAAAAAATAAACAAATTTGTTAACTAGTTCACGGTACATTCTTTCTATCCAATAACTCACTTGAAAAATGCTAACAAGCAATTACGATTGCGTTTTTTATACGTTTTATCTTATTAAGGATAATTAAGAATTAAATTTCATCATGCCGCTGTGCTGCCGTGAAACGCAACAGAACTATGTAAATCTACTTTAAAGACCTTTAAATTACGATTAAGTATAACCGTGACCAAATTTCGAAAGTAACTAGTACTAAAAAGGAAGCGAGAATCTTTTAGCAAAATGTTTAATTAAGTTATTGTTTTATAATAAAAGGATTCGTCTGTGTATGTATTTCTCTTTATGAAAATGTTCATCAAGTGCTTGTAGGATAAATTAAAGATAATTGTTAAATTCGCTAATTTAAATTAAGAGAGATCAAAAGTGAAAAATAATGCATATTAATAAACTTGGAGAAAGTAAAAGATGGTAAGTTAAGGCAAAAAAGAAAATTTAACCTTTAACTTTTTTATTACACTAATTCAATTACTGATTGTAAAATTTCGCCATAATATGAATACGGCAATTATATAAATTATAGTTATCTGGAGAGATGTATGAGTATGAGAAATATAGCTGAAAGTGATTGTTGCAAGCAACAAAAAGAATCAAAGTAACTTGACATCTGACGATAGGAGGATTCCACGTTAAGCAATATATTCGCAACAAATAACTTAGGTAAGTAAACTTTAAATTTGATATGCTTGAAAACTTTTTTCCTGTGTACTTTTTTGCATTTTCATCTTATCTTCCTATACTTTTCTTTGATTGATTTTAGTTTCACTTAGTTTTACCTTAATTGAATAAATCTACGATCTCGTAAACATAATGTGAATACTTTACATTGATTATTTATATACACTTACGTGCATATAAATCGGCCCACTGCACACTTTTGACCTTAACTGTATTTTTCTTAGAAATTACACGTCAAATCAAAACGAAACTTATACAGTTTGCAAGATGATTTGATATTTTGATATACAGCAAGCGAAAACAACATTAACTGGATGTTATCACGAGCATAAACAAACTTTTGACAGATTTAAATGATTGTTTCTGCAACATTTTAAGCATAATTAGGTTTTTATAATTTGATCAGTATCAGAGTGTTAGTTTTAATCTAAAATGGACATAGCGAGCGAATTAAATTACATAGCCTTTCCGTTATCAGAGGTTATAAACACATGTCTCCAAGAGGGTTACTTTTCCAAGGAATTAAAACAGTGTAAAACAATTCCACTTCACAAAAAGGGTGACATCTCGAACCCTGACAACTTTCGGCCAATTACAATACCTCCTATAATCTCAAAAGTATTTGAGTCGGTAATTCTATCCCAAATGGAATTGTATTTCCACAAAAATGACTTTCTAAATGAAAGCCAATTTGGCTTTCAGAAGGGAAGGACAACAATAGACACGGTAATGAAATTGAAAAGTAACATCATAGAAGCCTATGAAAGTAACGATATACGTGGACTTGTCCAAGGCATTTGACTGTATATCGCCCGACCTGCTGTTGAAAAAATTGGAATATTATGGTCTTAGAGGCACGCCAAAATCTGTAATTGCAATCTTTTTGCAAAATAGACAACAGCAGGTATTCTTAAATAACCAGAAAAGTAATATAAGAAATGTAGACAGGAGTGCCACAAGGCTCTATACTAAGTCCTTTTCTATTCTTAATATACATTAATGATTATCCGAACAATGTAACACAGTCAAATGTCTTCCCAATCCTGTATGCAGATGATACAACACTGTATACTAACGTTGACAAAAATACGGACACCACTAAATTAACAGAAGGCATTCTAACAAATTCAAAAATTTGGTTTGATGCCAACAACTTTCTTTTGAATAAGGGAAAAACAAAGACACTAACTTTTGCTGTAAAAAAATAAATAAAAATTTTCAAACGCCAGTAAATTTTCTAGGAATACATTTAGACGAGACTAGGTCTTAGCAAAGCCACATAAACTCTCTGTCTCCCAAATTAAGCCAAGCGGTATGCGCAATACGCAAGATAAGGCTAATTACTAATAAAGAGGCTGCTTGAACATGCTATTACGCCACGTTTTATTCTCGTCTCTCATATGGGATAATGCTATCGGGCGACGCAACTGAAACACATCTAAATAGAGTCTTTACACTGCAGAAAGCCGCAGTCCGCGTTATTAAAAAAGCTAATCACTGGGAACACTGCAAGGTACTATTTGAAGAACTACGAATAATGTCTTTATACTCTATGACAGTACATCAAAAACTATGCTACGTTAAAAAACAAATTAATAAGTATACCACCCATGCAGACATTCACGATCATGACACAAGAAACAAACATAATATTGTACCACACCGACAACGTCTAAGCAAAAATCAGCAAATGGAAATTCACTTGTTCAGCACCCAACCGAAGAACTTCGACTATTAAACGACAAGAAATTTCATAAGGCAACAATATTAATACGGAATTGTTTGTACAAAATAGAAGATTTTTATAAGCTGTTCTAATTTTGACTATTTTAATATTTTACTATTACGCTTATCTGTCGACAGTTTTTATAATTATTATACAGGGTCGCTAAAAAGTATGGAAACACGCTGCCTCTTCAAAAACGGTAAGTAACAGACAAATGAAATTTGGAGAGCTTAAAGTAGGTATTTTTGCATTGTTTTGCAAAAGGAATTAAAGACAAATCCTTAATTGTTTTCTCGCATGGCCGCCATATTGGATTATCTTTAATGGAACACCCTGTATATAACCCCATATTTAGATAGGGATCTTCAAGACGACTTTAATGGTGTATAGATTGCTATACTTATCTTGAAAGGTTTTGGAGATACTCGCTATTCTTTTGTCAGAGGGTTCACTATTAAAAAGTACTGTTTTTACAGGAGCAGCGTGTTTCCATACTTTTTAATAGTGGAACCTCTGACAAATGAATAGCGATTATCTCCAAAACTTTTTAAGATAAGTATAGCAACCCTTATATCGTTGGATTTGTCTTGAGAATCCCTAGCCAAATATGGGATCATATACAGGGTGTTCTATTTTTAAAAAAATTAATACCGCGGCCGTACAAAAAAACAATTGAAGATTTGTTTTTAATTACCTTCGCAAAACAAGGCAAAACATACCTACTTTAAGTTCTCCAAATTTTATTTGTCTATTACTTACTGTTTCTGTGGGGGTAGCGTGTTTCCATACTTTTTAGCGAGCCTGTATATGTTACGTTTGACTTGTCTATAAAATGTTAAATTTTCTAAGACGAATAAATTATTATTATTATTGTTGTTGTTGCTAGACGACTGAATATGATACGTGCAGCGGTTCGAAGAGCCTGTAAACGTTATGAGGAGACTAGAGTCTTTCATCGTCGACCAGGAGCAGGCAGAAAGGGTTGTACAACTAAGCGTGATAACTGCTTTATTGTGTCAAAGTTATTAGGAAACCGTCGACTTAATGCGGCTCAAGTGCAACAAGAGCTCTGTGAGGTCCGAGGAGTGAATATTAGCCAGTGGACAATAAGACGAAGACTGCAGGAAAGCAACCTGACCCCTAAAAACCCTGTAACTGGTCCAAAACTTACCCCAGCCCACCGTCAACCACGCCTGTTCTGTTCTCCGATGAGACCAGGATATGTCTCTATGGCAGCGACCGAAGAAAGAAAGTTTACCGGAAATCGGGAGAGTGATTTCCAGAGTGCTGCATTGAAGAGCGAATTGGGTACGGTGGCAGTTCATGCATGATCTGGGATGGCATTTCTATGGACGCACGAACGGATCTTGCTTTCATTACCAGGCCTGGCCGTGGTCACGAGAGAGGAGGCTTAACAGCCGCTCGGTATATTGAAGAGATTCTAGCAGTTCATGTGGGTACCTTACATCGATTATATTGGAGAAGACTTTACTTTTATGCACGACAATGCAAGGCCGCACACTGCTAAAATTGTCCAAGATTACATTACAAAAATGGATTTTAATTACTATGGTTGGATACGGCGATAAATTACGAACCCATCAGAAACGGTGCGACTTATTTAATCAAGAACATCCTGATACAGCACCAATCGTAAGGTCTACATTCTGTAAAATAGTTTCAAAATTTGAAGAAACTGGCAATGTAAGGGATTTACCTCGCGGAGGCCGTCCGAACAAAGACCACGAGACTAAAGTGAACATTTTGTTGGAAGCTGAAGAAAATCCTCATGCTTCCACTAGACAATTAGCGTTGAATAATGATACCTATCATTCGAGGGTAGTCAAATTATACACTGTGATAGGGATCCTAATTTTTTAAACAACATTATCTTTTACGACGAAGCCACTTTTTGTCTTAACGAGACTGTTAATTGTCATTGGGCCCAAGAGTCTTACAGCCAGCATTATAAAAAGGTTAATGTATGGGTCGGGATAATAAGAAGTCGTCTTCTAGAACCTTATCTTTTTGAAGGAAATCTGATTTCTGCCAGATATTTGGATTTTCTAAGGTTTGATGTGGTTCCAGCTCTAGCAGTTATTTTTCCAAATAATGAAGACACCGATTTGCCTTATCAGGACATCTGGTTTTAACAAGATGAAGCACCTCCTCATTTTGGGACAGACGTGTGTCAGTTTCTTGATCTTACATGGCCTGGTAGCTGGATAACACGATGAGGGCCAATCGAATGACCTACGAGATCGCCGGACTTAACCCCGTTAGATTTTTTTTGTGGGACCACGTAAAATCAACGGTTTACATACATAGACCTAACAATTTAGAAGGTTTGAAACAGCGAATTCGAACGGAAATGCGAAACATCGCCCTACAAATGATTCAACGTGCAGTTCAAAGCGTTTATACACGAATAGGGTAGTGTTAAATGGTAAACGGTAGACAATTTGAACATTTGCGTTAGATTTTATGAATGATCTTGTTTGTTCCTTTTTTAATTTTAAGTGTTATTTTTGTTAAGAACAAATAATGATGTTATTAAAAACAATTGTTATGTCAGGTACCAACAGTTTTACACAATCATTCAACCAGTGAAGAAGTCTATCAAAACCTGTAAAAAACTGGGATTGTAATTTTAAAAAAATGATGATGACGTCATAGCTCAAGAATATGATCTGTCAAAAAATATCTTTTTGTGCTCACAAATGCCTTATTGGAATATCAAATCGACGTGTTCAAGTATTTTTCAAAACAAACACTTATATAATAACAAAATTATGAATTTTGTTCCAAACTTTATCACCGCTCTGTATATATTTAATATTAATTCATTGTTTTTTAATTAAACTTTTGCGATCTCTTTTACATCCCAAATATACCTTTTGTATCTTGGCCGTTACTGCATTTTATTCTCTTTTTCGGTAGTAGTTTAAAAGCTCTACAGACACTAGAGAGAAAGTATTATGTTATTTTAAGGTGCCCTAACATAAATATGAACACATTGTCACAATCAATTCCAAAAAAGTTTAAGTAGATGTTTTAGAAGTTAAAGAATAAGCATTCGAAAATTTGTAAAATTTTAAAACTCTCAAAATTCTAAAAATGAGAGGAATGTGAGTAGATTGGCGCTTGGAAAGTTATCAAACCTATTTGGTTTATGTGTTTACTGTGGTTTACAAAGCTATGATATCTTGGTTGGTTGGCTGGGGAAAAATCATGTCTAAGTTAATACCTTCGTCCTCATTATTGCTTTACTGCCAAATTGACATTTTGACATTTATATGTTTGCTGTTTAGTCGTTGTCTGTTTTAAGTTAAAGCTTACTTTTACCGTTTATGATCCCCTTACAACTGAAATTTCTTGAATCATGTGTTATCAGCAGTACAAAATACACAGTGCATTTAACCGACACCAGTAGACGCTAAAACATCTTTAGACTGTGTTTTTAAATCAGGCTTTTGCCTTATTGCCTCGGTCGTATAATTCTTCAAACGGATGATTTTTTTAAACCGGTTCAGCTTTTTGCGTCTGTGGCACTTTTGAACTAGTCGAAACAATAGATACCTTTGGGCCGATACATTTTTTTTGGTCGGCTGAAACCGATAAGCTAGGTATAATTGTTTTGTTTGTTTCAAGAGACTTTAAATATTAAGAACATGCGATGATCACCTTTTTTGACTCCTTCATATTTGATAGTTTATCTTATGCGAACTCTAATTAAAATAATAAATTAATTAATCGGCTGATTTCCTGTGGTAAACTAGAGTGAGGGTATTGTAGTACTTTTGACGATATGTTGCAAATTTTGCTTTTGAGTTTGCACTTCTTTTTAATCAAAACGTTTGACAAATTTACAGTATCTATCTTTCTGTATTTATAAACGCATCAGTTTGAAAACTCAATATTTGCATCCCTATAACTGTGCACACTTTGCTTCACTAAGTTAACGTCTGAGGCCTATTCTGCTGAATGGTTAGCCGTACCTAATAAACTAAGTCACATATTATATTATTCAGTGTCTGCCTAAATAACATTTTTTGATCTTGAGAAAAGCTTAAAACGTTGCAAAAATAATATACTAGTTATGTGGCAAATTCTGCAAGCTGCCTAACCACAGTAATAATAATAATAATTGAGAAAATTATTTTTTTTCATCCCAAAGAAATTATTGATAATAACTTGTATTCAACTACTTTCACAGTGAAGTAACCGCCTACTAAAATTAGACTACCTCATATATAATACCTGAAGTTCCGGTTGCACAGAACATAGATAATCAATTGCTCAAGTAAATCAAGACGTCTGATTCGTTAATCAATTGATCAAGTGGTTAATCAATCAATCAATCAAGTATTTTGTACCACCAGGCCTAAATGTCTAAAAGAGGAAGAATTTGAAAAATTAGTTCCTGTTTGCTAGTAGTCGGCAATTTATCAGATCGATCTAGGTTGGACCTGGATTTCTTTTATTCTTTGTGTTAATCGACTTTCTGTAATTTAGGCATTATGCTGTTATGTCTCAGTAATTATAGAAACAGTTAATAAAGCATCTCAAATGTAGATTTAAAAAACATGCATTTCTGAGCAGGCTGTTTCTGATACAACAGATTTTTAAATCATATTTATGATCTAATCTATGCTGTAGAATGCACCGCTTTCTGATTTCATTCGGTTTATGTAACTTGTTTCAAAAATGCGGCTCCTTAATAGAAATACAGCAATCTTGCAGTAAAATAGCAAAATACACTTTTCTTTTGATGATTCCCAACAAAATTAGTTGGCGATAATCTAATTGCCTCAGAAGAAAAATAGTTATCGTATTTTATTTCCTTGTTTGGTACTATGACCACTTTAGAAGAATTTTGCTCAGCTAAGAATGATAATTTAAGAGAGGCAAGGGTAAGAGTGGGATAAAAGATTTTTGCTATGGACACAACAGCTTTTAGCAACTTTCAACAATTGTATTTACGGCAATAATACTCTAGTTAAACTTAACTCACAATGCAAAACTGGATCAAACCGATGCATTGTATAGAATATATCGAGTCTCTTTTTGGTTTATATGTTTTTATAGTCTCAGAAAATCGATTGTATTTTTCGCAAATGATTCTAATTCTCCTTTGCAATTTGACAGTAAAGGTGTTTTTGCTCTGTAGTCATAAAAAACGGCAACAATCTAACAAAAATGTCTTACATATTTACAGTCCCTCACTTAAATAACAGTTATTTGTGCAACTATCGTCTCCATTAATAGTAGCAAGTTGCTAACTTGTCACGGTTCGTTTTCCTTCTTTTTCTTGTGTTACTTCCTTTCTCTTGGTTGTTAAGATACCCAATTTAAAATCTCCAAACTTTGTCTTTTCCAAGCGTTAAAAGTCATTTTAACTGTTATCCTGTTTTTTTTCAATTACTCCTGAGTACGATCCTGCTTTATACAATTTTTGAAGACTTGCTGAATAAGATTATTAAATAGCACATAAAAATTCTCTTGGAAAACTATCTAGCTATGAACGAACAAAAAATCAATAAGTATGGGGCTGCTCGGTGTCGCGTCGTGCGTAACAAATGATTCTTGATCAATTGATTATGCCAACCACTAGTATACTGACTAAGCTGAAATGGGTGCTGTCCAGTTGGTATACAAGAATTTTAATTTCTACAAGAATTTGACAACAGGATGTATAATTCATGTTCTCCGACTACTGAGCATAAAAAGAGACTTTCTTTATTTCTGATTTGCTTTTTTTCAACCTATCAAACCACATCCAAGAACTTTTGAGTGGTATATTTTTGCTGACAACTCGAGAAAAACAGATTAACCAGTTCGTAAGTTCAAAATCTCAGAAGCCATAGTAGTTTTCTCATCAGCCGTCGAAAATGTTAAGGCGTGTCCAGACCAATTGAGCAGACAAGAACGAGTAAGAGCACGAACATATCCCATGCTCAGACGATGTGAAGGCTTTGTGAGCGAGCAAATGATTGCTTCTCTGATTGATACGACTTCAAAAAAAACTGAAATTCTTGAACTTTAAGTTTGGAGAAATACGTTTTTAAGGGTTTGTTTGTTTGGCAAACATTTAATGAGATAATCTGACTTTTCTGCTTGAATGGCTTTAGTAACCAATTGCCACTAGATAATTCTCGATTTTTAAACAGCGTTGTGCTCCACCATCTTATTTGTAGTCTTCTTCCCTTGCGTTCAAATATATACGCAATCAAATGTTTAATTTAAAACTATCGTGTAAATCAACTCATTTTGGTATGAACTACCTATCATTTATTAAGATTGTTATTTGCTTTTTAACTGTGTTGTAAATAAATAGAGCAACATATGTACCTACAATTCTTGCTATTCTTTATTCTAGTAAGATATGGTCTAAGGTTGCCAACCACGTCAGGTCATTCAAGGGCAGAAAATATTTTCTTTTGGTTATTTGTAAAGCATCTTGAGAATTGTTCGTTGAGATTTGATGCAGTCAATGCTTAAAAAGAGACATTTTAGTAATACTAATAAGATTATTGTAACGGTCACTTTTTGCTTCCGTTACATGTATTATGTTTAATCTGTTTGGAGAAGTGTTTGACATTGTTGACTTCACAACTGAGAGGTTTATTAATTTTTTGTGGCCCTTCTTTATTTTTTAAAATCAATTAGGGTTGGCAAAATGTGCAGTTTTATTATTATAACAAGCAGGATGCATGGTATAATTATTTGCAACGTCTAGTAGTAACATTATGGAATTTTAACAACTGTTAATTTCTCTTAAATTGTGTTTAATCTTAAGGTCTAGTTAGCAGATTTGAATAGGATTATGTCATTCGAGTAGGGTTATAGTTTTTCATTGTTAATTCTTGACGAATTGTGTAAGTATTTCCTTTGCACCTTGATATATGCTATTAATAGGTAATCCGAAGTTGAAATTGATGTTAGTTACTAATCTTCCCCTAGTTTTGTTTTAACTGGCTTTTGGGTTACATTTTGCAACAGAGATTGGTATTTCAAGATTTAAATTTCCTGCGGAGTATATTTGTAAATCTTCGGATTGGTTGAGTGACTTGTTACAACGTTGTGGTAGTTTTCTTTCTCCTTGATTCTTCGTGGATGATGATAGGGTTTGCTTTTTGTACTCAGCCTTTTGGAAGCGGGGTTTTGGACCGCTGCTTAGGTTATGGAATTTATCTAGATGGATTAAAAGTGAAGATTCTGTCAATCACCTTGCAACAAACGCTTTCCGGAAGGCTCATATATTTTTACGGTCGCAACACAACGGGTCTTAGAGGTTGCTTTTCATCGGCAAAAAAAATTCTGGAACATCGCATTAGAACATTGTAATCTGGGTCTAGCCTGCATCTAAAAAGGCAATCTCTGAGATTGAAACGCATCTGCTAAGTCCACTTCTGGGTTCCAATGCGCCTAACATTAGTAAAAATAAGATTTCTTCTTTAATATAAAATTTTATGGAGATTTGTCGATCCTAAGCACTTAAAAAATTTATTTATCTTAAAACAACGATTTATAATAGTTACTTGCTCTTCTGTTTGGCTGAATTAATTCATGTGTCTTTTATAACTTATTTTATTTCTAGCTCCGTAATTTAGTTTTTTACAGCGTTTTGCTTCTACGAGCAGAACTGTTTTGTAGCGGAGATCCTTCCGTGGTTAAGTTGCGTATTTTTTTTCAATTCTAGTCTCCAATAATAAGTCCTTGATCAGCTTACAAACCTTAACTTCATTTTTCTGAGTTTTCTCAATTCATTATTAAGCATCATTAGTAGCTGACAAGTTGGAATTACAGTAGCAAATTTTTTTTGTTTATTGCTAATTTTCTTAGATCTTAAATTATTTAATTGTATGAAATTTTATTTATTTCCAATTGTTCTAAATGTTTCTCTTTGCTGTAGCTTAAGATTACCAAGTGTGTGGTGATTGATGAAAATCCAATATTTCTATGAATTTTGAAATATGCGATAATGTATTTATAGATGATTATTGGAATTATTATTTAAATATTTAAAATTATCAATTCGTTTATTACTCAAATTTTATCGTTATCTTTTTATCTAAATATTCAGGTAACAGCTTGATATTACTGCCTGCACTTGATCTTTTGTGTTTTTTTATAAAGAAAAAATACTGGTGCCCATTACTGTTTTTGAATTTCTTATTTTTTAAATATATGTATTGACTATTTTTGGTATTTTATTGCATAATCTCCTTATTTACACTCAAGTCCACCTACTAAGATTTAGCCGACCTAGGACCATTAGAGTCCTGGTTAAATTAGAGTCAATATTATATGTAACGCAAGGTTACTTTACAAGGTCGTAGCTCTTTGGTTTATCACTGCATTCTTCAGTGTAGTAATATGCTTCAGTAATTGATAAAAAAGAATCAATGTTAGACACTGGAAACTAAATCTTGTTCGTGAAAATTGCATAAGACCGTCTTAGTTCGAACCCGCCTGTTTCCGACTTATAAAGCTAGTTATGGGGCTAGCGGTATAAAATTAACTTGTACCTGTAACATTTTGTGTATATTAATTGGTCTTTATAATCAAATATTCAAATTGATGTTCAGGTAGCTTTTTACTTTAGTTTTTAACATTTTAAAGCGAGTCACTTACCAGTATGATTTTCTTTACTTGTTTTTGTGAAACATATTAGTAGTTATTTATGTCTATTATGACAAAAATGACATCTCCAAATTTCAGTTAGGTACAGGTATACAGAGTGAATAACTTAAATGAAATTGTGCAACGTATCAGTTAGTATCTATGATAGCGAAAACAAGTTTTTGTGACCATAAGCTACTTTTCCGACTATCTAAAAAGTAAAAAAAAAAACAGTTAAGAGACATCTCTTGTCTAAAGTTTAATACAGATTACAGTGATGCATTCATGACCAAACAACCAAAGTCTTTAATGACTTTTATAATAGTCAATATTTCTCATTCCGGAATGTATTCCTCAAGTGAGAATATTAGGCAAAGTTATGGTTAGCGTTATCTCTGCGGGGCTTCTTCCTATGTAACCCCTGCAGTCTTCGAAATCCTCATCTGTATGCTAGAGATTTCTCGACAATAAAGCGTGCTGTTTAAAATGCACGTGATATATAAATATAACAACCAAAAGTATTTGTGTTCCGTGTTAGGTCATTAAGCAAGTGGAAATCAAGGTATTAGTTTCTGACATATCTATTCTAATGTTTATTACATCATTCTTTCTTTGAACAGAATTTTAATGTCTACATATACGTCTAGCTGTTTGGTTGGATGACAGTATTATCTGCTTATTGTTACTGAGCACACCGTTGAGTTTCATTTCAACAGTTATCACTTTTATGATCAGAATCAAATATTATAGTCGCTTTTATCTAAAAATCTACTAAATTTTATAAAAACGTGTTTTCCACGCTGAAATTCATCTCTCTAAAGGTCTTATTAGCAGGAGAAAATTAACTATATTGAACAAGTACATAATATATGTGCGTGGTTTAGTACCCAAATTACTACTATTTATTTAGTTTCACTAACAAGAAGCTCAGGAAGTAGTTTATGGGTGGATCTCAAATTATCTAAATTAAATTAATGAAACCAACCTAAAAAGTTACCGACACTCCCACGCGTTTCAGTTTCCTGCTGCTTTCTGTTACATTGTTATCGAAAGTACTAACATTTGGGCTTCAACCTTGATCCCTTTAAACTCACTGTAATAATAATTGAGATTGATTTTTGAATCCCTTTATGGAATTCAATTTTGGAACCAGATAATTAGTTTCTTTGCGGTTTTACTAATAAATATTGCGAAAAATTTAGAAAGCCTCCTCTAACCCCCGCACAATAAAAAGGAATATCGTTCAATAACACAAACAAAGCGTGCAAATTCCTGATAATTATATTACTTTGATTGTGGGTATTATATGCACGTCTTGGAGCGTTTTACTTTCAAATACCTCAACATAAAAAGAGTGTACAATTCATAGAACGAACCACTTTCATGTTAAAAAGAAAAACTGTTATAAAAAAAATAAATAAATAAATCTGACATCTTTCAATGACAAAAAGACAATGTGCTTGATGTAAGTATTATTCTTTTATACTTCCACCTGTTATAAAATAATAAAAATTATTTTTACTTCCGGTTATGTAGTACTACACGGTTCATGAACATCTGACAGATTCATTAACAAAGATAAAATAATACCTAGAAATTATATTGGACCTTGGCGTTGCATTCCATTATAAGCAAGTATCTTATATAAATTAAAATATTTTATTAAATATTTATAACAAGCGTGCAGCATGTATTATAAACAAAAATCTAATTTTTGTCCGGTTAATGCCTTTAGAAGCTGATAAAACAACGATGAAAGTGGTGCTTTAACACTCCTAGTAATTCGTTAAAGTCGAATGCACAACTACAATCAAGTTTCATCATCATCATCATCACCATCATCATATACCACGTACATCAAGTGCATTTGATTTAACTTAACCTACTAAAGAAAAGAACAGCAAAAACATCGGTGAAAAACAAAAGATATCGGCTTTAAGATGAAGATTGTACAGAAATTTTACTATGTTGACCCTATTTCCATGCTATTTAAGAGAGGTATTTTTGATTAGTTTTTTAGATTTTAAAGTGAGTGGAACTGCTGTAATTGCTATGCGATAAAAGACTGCAAAAACTACAAAATACAATAAAAAAGTTAAATAAAGTAAAATGATTTAATAATTAGGATTTTTCCTAACAATTACTATTAAAAAAACTGCAAATTGAAAAACTTAAAACATACCTACTGTAAAAACTTCAATTTATGTTTATATTGTCTGAAATATTTGAGAAAGCAAGATTGATTTGATTAATGAGACTCGCAATATGCCTACTTTCATGAAACGTAGTATGTAGCCGATTGTATTTTAACAACTATGCACCTCCTAAAGTACTAATGAATCAACCTTTTAATGTAAAGTTAGTTGTCTTAAGCTTCGGGGAAAACTTTCCATAATGTAAGAATAACAATACCGCTTCAGAAACATGACGGGTTGAGTGAATCACCGTATCAAATTATAAATAGATATACAGGGCGGCTAAAAAGTTTTTTGGGGGCAAAATATCAATACTGCTGTTCTCAGGATATTATTATACGAGTATAAAAGTCAAACCAGAAGGAATTGTATACAAAAAGATACTATACCTACATAGCTGATAGAGTTACATTATGTTGTGTTTGATGTTTACAGTCTGGGAGACTCGAACTCGAATACGATCTCGAGCGTAATTTTTGTTAAGATACAATGAATTGAATTTTGGTATTTGGGTTTAGTGCCGTTTGTGCGCGTTTCCAATTTTATTGCGTTTGTTTTGCTTTTTTGTCCTAATACGTCCGAAAATCAATGTAAAATTTCAAGTAAATAAATGTAAATCACTTTGTCTTCAGTTTTAACGCCACTATAGATCATGAGTCTTTCCTATACGCAGTCTAGGTTTTAGCTAGTATCACATTTTCGTATTAAGGAGAAGCTTGACGAAATATATTTAAACTACTGACCTGACAATTTGTTGATGGACTGGTATAGGAGTTAAAGGATTTCAGAAAACTTTAGTTTATCTAGAATTGTTCTTGGTTGATTGTAGTTGCACATGATGGTTTAGCATAACTACACAATCAGTGGGTGTGTTCTGATTATTTTACATTTCATTCCGTCCTGGTTTTAGATTATCTCAGAATCAATTGTTGCCGAAGAATCTTCAAAATCCTCTATACGCGGCGAAATACGGACAAACGTTTTAAGTTTATCTTCAGTAAAAGGCGACAACGAGACTTTTATAAATTTCATAACAAAAGTTGGCAGAAAGAAAAAAAACGCTACAAACAATGTTCACTACTGACTTTCTACTTTGACACCACACGTGATTAATGATGATCTACAAAAAAGTAACTTTAGTTGCAATCAAAATTGAATAAAACAAAAAAATAAGAAATTGAAAATATCTTGATCGTTAAATATGCATAGAAACGCCATTTTAAGAAAGTTATTCATCAAACTACGCACAATGTTAACCCATATAGCATAAAAGTATAAGAAATACACACCTTAAATATTACATTCAGTTGACTTAAGGAGAAGTAGTCTACTGAAAACATCAATCTCTAAAGCTTCCTGAAATTATAAAAATATTCCAGCAATTTAACTTAACATGTGCAAAAAATAACTTGCGCACGGATCGAATGAAATCAAAGTCAACTTCCAAGAGAAGAAATTTCTTACAATTGGCTCGAAAGTTTGACTTCTAGCTTAGCTAAAACCAATTAGAAATTATAATTTGTGAAGGTAGAAGGTCAAAAAGACGTAACTCGCAAAACTGATTTTTGGATGTTACGGAAGTGTCCAAAATTCGTTAGAAAGCACGACGCTAGACCAACGAAAAATGTTAATTAGCGTTCTTTCGACTTTTGGGTTAAATTTTGAAGCAAAAGTTATTTAGGTCTTTTCAAGTATAAAATACAGAGAAAACTGAAAGCACACGATAGATTAGGTTTTTTAACTTAACGCCGTTATGTTACTTTAACTGAACGAAAAGTTTCTGTCAAGACAAATGGAAACTTTTTGCTGGTAAATGCCAATGCCAAATGCCAACGCATGGCGTTAAGTAAACTTTTAAAAGTGTAAAGACGTGATTTAGGGCTTTACGCAATATAAAGAATCGATCTGTCCTACTTTATATTTCTCAAGGGAAAGTACCTGAAATAATTACTGGCAAAGAATATTAGGTATGTTGACTAACAAAGCTTTTATCTGATTCTTATGTAAGATCTGCGGAGACTGGCTCATAATAGTTTGGACAACCTAAAAAATATATTTTTGTTCAACAAAGATTTAACAATTCTGGAAATTAAACTTAAATTGCACGATAATTGCGTTTATTATAGAAAACTGTATATCTTTAGTAGTTGATGTATTCCTCCATAATATGTCATGTTGAATATAACAAAACAAAATTTTGTGGAACCTTTAAAAACTTTTGGTTCACAATAGTTCGGGCACTTACAAAGCAGCTCATAATGTTCGGGCACTCGATAGCTATGACGTCATACTTTTATTAGAACAAAACCTAATCTGTTAGGACCAAAATAAGTCACAAATGTAAGTTTGATTGGGCATTTTAGCAAAAATACGGCTCGTGGTAAATTTTTAATTAAAAATTTGCGCCTACTGAGCATTCAATCACATAATAACGGTGCTTCAGTGCGACAAAGAGCTAGCTCTCATAGTATTCCACGATCGACAGTACAGGATATTATTAAATTGTATAAAGAAACCGGAACTGTCGTTGATAAAAAGGAAAGTGGTCGTCTGTCTACTATTTCCAATGCTGATACAAGAGCCCTAAGAAGGATTGTGAAAACTAACCAAAGTTTAAAATACCCGCGAAATCACTGTTCTATGGAGAAATGCACTTAAAAAACAACTATCGGTGGCGACAACTAAAAGTCAGATTAAAAAGATTGGTTATAAAATATAAGATACCTTTCTGATTAGTCTTGATTTAAATTTACTAATACTTAACATTTGATTTTTTCATATAGGCCAAGGAAAGCCTTTGCTAACTCTGCAGACGAAAAACCCAGTTGCAATGGGCAAACACCTATAGATATTGGACTCAAGACCAGTGGCGTTCAATTATATGGAGCCATGAATTGAAATTTGATGTTTGTGTGAGCGATACACAGAAACGTATTTATAGAACAGTCAAAGAGGCATATTATAATGACCGTTTGGTAATTAAAGTTAAATTCCCCAAATCAGTTACAGTCTGAGGATGTATGTAGGGAGGAGGAATGGAGAAAATACATTCCGCAGATAGAATCGGGAATGCTGTCCCATATAAAGAGATTTTACAGGATAGCCTGCTGTGAGTTTATCTTTTAACAGGACGGTGCTTCCTATCAATCGGCGAAAATAATAAACGTAAATCTTAACATTACCATGATCGTTTAGTAGTCCAGACCTTTTGCCGACTAAGCCTATATGAAGTAAAATGAAAAAAGAACAACTACATAAAGATCTACCAGGAACAATGCAAAAGCTCAAAGTGGAACTGCAGAGGTATTTGGGACAGTATTCAATCTGAATATTGTAACGAACTTGTCGGTACAATACCAGATCGTATACAAGCGGTTATTAAAAATAAAATGTTGTTATATGTCATTTAGCGTAAATAAAGTATAGTTATTACAAAGATTACCTGCTATTAACGATTTTTGCAATTATTTAAGCAAATAATACAAAATATCTTTATAGTCCGAACTAAATACCCTATTATGAGCCGGAGCTCGTATTTGATCTTGTTGAAGTCGTTACAGTTTTTTCCTAAGCGCTAGTTTTTAAGCAAGCCAAAAAAGATGTATTAAAAAAGATAAAGTTATAGTGGGACTTATTTGAAACATTATTTGGTGAAAGCAGGTAAAATATTACTAAACTTCTGAGGATGTTAAAATACCTACAAAAGATGTATTGGAAGACGTTGCGAATTAATTCAAAGTTTCCACGAACATTTTAAAAACAGTTTTGTAGTGGCAATATGTTTATCCGCTACATA
>VTPC01090298.1:0-54247 GCA_011009095.1 Ignelater luminosus
TATCAGGCAAAACGCTGCGTATGGATAGCAAAACGAAGGTTTTACCTGAACTGAACGAAAACGGAGCTCTCGCCTAAAGACGTATGAAACGAGCATAGTTTTCCAAGAAAACGACAGAGACAAGTCGTTACATGTAAACGGTCATTCGACTTAACTGGCGTATTCCACTTCAGTGTGGTGACGAACAGTTTTGGAAACTGAAAAAATAAGAAATTGAATTTTAGCTAAATTTTAATATCAAAGAATGTAATTAGAGTTTTGTACTCTCTTTGATTTCAGGAACAAGAAGTCTATTAGTCTAGTGACCATGAGCAGCCTCCAACAGAATCACCTTCCCCCATCTCTGCCACCTCTACGCCATCTGTAAGTAACACTGCGAGATGGTCAAAGATTACTATGTCTTCCAGTAGTACGTCTTCTTCAGCGTTTTTCAGAGGAAAGAGGAAGCAAAGAGACTACGACGACAGGACATCGGAAGTGATGCAGTTGATTGGAGAGAAATTGAAAACAGTCCACTCAAATGACTGTTTTGATGTTTTTGGCAAACATATTGCCCACAAATTGCGTGGTCTTAAGGGCAAACAGAATGTTTTTGCCCAAACGCTCATTAATGATGTTCTGTTTGAGGCAGAAATGGAAAACTTGATGCAAGACTTCAAAGTCATGAATTGTAAGGAGAGGAGACAACCTTATTAATGGGGCTTAACTGCTACACCTTCGCTAGCTAAATGGCAATATCACGGAATGCAGTAAGGAACGCCAAATCCCCCTCCTGTAACTGGAGCCGTTGCCACTGGATGGCAACAAAACTTAATGCAACCGGAAGCGTTAAATTCCTCTTCTTGTACAAATGAAACCCCGTGTGCTAATAATACTGAATCTTACAATCTTGTTGAATATTTTACTAATTTTGAAAAATAGTTTTCATAGATACAAACATAAATAAATGAATTGCCTTTAAAATTGTGTATTCTATTTACTTATCTTTAGATATTCCTTTTTCAGAACGCTATAAATGGCTTTGCAAGTTTCTGGTACGATGCAGCTTAATGATTGCTTAGAAACAGCGGTTGTGAATTCCAGATCTATATAGCTTCTACCAGTCGCTAGGAATCTTAAAGAAGCAGTTAATCGCTCATAAGGTGTGATTGCCCTTCTCATGCCAGTGTCCTTTTTCAAGATTTCTGGAGTGACTAATGATAATAAATCCATATACGTATCCATATCCATTCGCAAATAGTTACGCCAATCTTCGGGTTTATTGCGCAATTCTCAAAGTAAATTTACAAGCAAATACCTTTTTCTTTTAAGCAACCACTCTCTGCACCACCAGTGATGGATTTAGGCTTAGGCCCGCGAGGCCCGGGCCTAGGGCGGCAAGATTTGAGGAGCGCCAAAACCTGAGGCGCCGTAAAATCTGAGAGACGATAAAAATTCAAAATTCATGGATTTTCCCGGTGACTCTATAAAAAAATTCTAAAGATGTTTCAAAAATATTATTTTTTCACCGGAGAATTATACCTTAAAATGGTTTCAGTGGGAAGTTCTTGTAACTCTTTAACCACATGCTTTCCATAGGCAGTATACTTTCCCCGAGTTTGCAGTTTGTCGGCCACAATATTTAAAACTTCATCGCTACGGTCTACTGTCTTCTCCGATTTTCTCTTGATGGTTCTTCTAATGGATACTGCTGAAGACGTAGACGGTAACTATGAATTAATTTACTGTAACATCGGTACAAATGGTGGAGTTTCCAATAGAGGTGCAATTGAAAATACAAAATTTTATGAATTGAAGTTACGTAATCCTTCAGCAGCAAAAAATGGCACCATGCAATTTCCTTGGGTTTTTATCGGAGCTGAAGCGTTCTCACTTCGCAAAGATTTTTTAAAATCATTTGGTCAACGAGATTTACAAACAGAACGAAAGATTTTCAATTATCGTCTGTCTAGGGCACGCAAAATTATCGAGAATGTTTTTGGTGTAATGGCAGCTCGATTTAGAATTCTCCATACAGACATCAATTTAAGTTTGGACTGTATAGACTTAGTTAGTGGTAATGACCTGTGCTGTTTTGCATAACTTTTTGCGCAAAAAATGTTCTGATTTGTACACTCCTATTGATTCACTGGATCAAGAAGATTGGATGCAATCAGAAGTGCTTACAGGTCTTAGAGTTGACTCAAATATTATCAGGACACAATAGAAATTTTACACAGGAAGCCAATGATGTCAGAGAGTTATATGTAACATGTTTCAATGGTGAAGGACAAGTACGATAGCAGAACAACATGATTCGCTAGATCCTAGTATCGGTTATTTTTATGTACTCAGTTTTGAAGATGAAATAAAATGAATGAATAAGAGAAATGATTGTTTTTTGTTTAATTATACTTACATCAGCGATACTATCAGTTAAATTGTCCATGCCGTCTTGTATGTCGTGGCGTTTCTTGATCTGGCAAAAACATCAAAAGGTCGAAATGCCACAGATTTGGCTTGTATACTTCATCCTCTTCCATACCCCAGTGCAAAGATGATTTGTATTTTTTTAACTCCTTTCGGAAACATGTCCGCAAAGAATTTATTCTTTTGATGACTCCCTTTTTAGTGGCAGCAGAATCTATTTCTTTTAATTTGTCTATTAAAATGTCATAGGCCGCATTTTTTCTGTTTGTTGGAATATTCTTTCGTTTTGACTTTCCGTAAACATGGCTTTTCTCTATATAAACTCATAAAGTCTGTTAAAAATCTTGCGAGATTGTTTCCTTTTTATATAGGTTAGTAAAATGACTTTATTCCCAATCAGGAGACAAGCTAAACAACACACTGGAAGATTTTTAATAATAAGACTGAATGCAAGTCGCACAACCACCCAGACACTGCGACTTATCGCTAGACAACCTTGAAATCGTAGATAAATTTCAAGCTGAGTTTGAATTTATTCAAGCCAGACCATTGTCTGAACAGATTTACTAAGTCTGCCGACTTGCCGACACTAACGCAGCGATAAGTCTTACAACTTAAATGTGCACAAACAAACTGATATGCAAAACGGAGCTATGCCAGCCTTATATTTAGTTGTTTTCATACGATTAACGATTAGTTTAATCATTTGTCGATAACCATTAATCGCGATTATTCTTGGCGGGACCATAGACCTTTATACAATTCTGAGTCTCTTAAGTAGTTTCTTTATTAAAAAAAGAAAAATAAGTTTTATTTTTATACCTAACTAAGTACAAATTTCCACATACTTTACTTTAATTGTTACTAAGGTGTCTTCACATGAGAAAATCCATGTAATGTATGTCTTCAAGAGATCGCCTAATATTTCTCTATTGGCTTCAGTTCAGGACAGTTGGGAGGTTTCAACTCCGGACAAAATCCGAGTTATTGTCATTCATCTATTTAACCGTGTCCCTCTTTCAATGAGCTGTGATTAAATCCGACTAGAAAAGGATAGATATTTTGTGAGATTTCACAAACGGTTTAATTGGTGCTTCTAGACACTCCTCTTTGTAAGTATATACATATAATCATGCTTTTCGTTATAAAAAGGTCAGCTTTATGGTCACACATACAGATCCTTGCCAGACAAAGCATTTGAACATTTCTTCATCGGAACCACCGTCGAATCGTTTGTGCTGAAAAATTCTAGACCAAACGTTTGCGATGTAAGCCTGATCGTCCATCAGAGACAGTTGAAATCTCGCCTGATTAGTCAGTTGGACCTTTTTCCGCTGTTTTGTCCAGCATCTTGCTATGAAGACAACTTAACTTTATAGGGTTGACATTTGGAATGGTCACTGATCATCAATGAATGGAAACAGTTCAGCTTCTTGACCACGTCTCGGAAGGAGATGTTGCTGTTTAGGGTAAACTGTGCCTTGATCTTTTCAGCCATCGGATTAGTGCTCAAATCTTCCTTGAACTTCTCAATAATATTTATGACAGTCAAAGTGACTTATCCCAGCTGTGTTGGTGATTACCATATAGGACAAAACTGGATTTTCTATATCTTTCTGCACTATTTTCCCACGATGCGTTATTAGGTCGTGAATTACACTTTGGTTATCCTCTCTACTGTTTTGGAAAAATTTATTTTGAGAGCTGCAAGCAACTTTGAGTGCATGAATTTTCTTGTGTACACACTTTATCCAAGGGCCTATTAGGAAAAAAGGTCCCGTTATTCTCAATTCTAAGATTGATATTCAAAGACTTTTCATCTCATTATAGAATAAAAACTGTTTTATTCGATTATTTAGAGCAAGATGACGCTGAATAACATCATCAGCTGTTTCAAGTTTGTCTAGAACAAGACTTTTTAATTCAATGATAATATCTAAAAATAAACAAAGGCGACTTAAACAGATATGTTCATGAACCATACATCAAAACATAATGAAACTGCAATCTTAACAACTATTACTACACTTCTCAAAGTGAAACATTATCCGAGATTTAAATATTTTATTTGTATATATTCCTTTTGTATTTTTCAGAAATATGTACAGTGGTGGTAAGTAACTGAAATTTCCTTTTAGCACGTAAATAGTAAACACATAATTTCACAGTTGTCAGAAGATGGCCTAATTTTCAATGAGCTGCAAATAATAAATCATCTTGAATAAGACATTGTATGTTAGTTTGTTTCCCTATTGATGATGTAACCGCCCCAATTAAATATAGATTCGTTCAGTTGAAGGTTTTGTATTAATCAGTGTCTTACTACTACTTCTATCAATGACAACTCCTCGCTTCGTTTCGTAACAAGATCGATATGTTTGTAACTTCTCGCTTTGTGAGCAGCCGATATGGCGCTGGTACTGTTTACATCTTTTGTCAGAAGTAGATAGAATGAATATAATTTTACTGATCATTAAAAGTAGGCCTTACTTTTAGTTAGTCACTAATTACAAGGTAGAGTTGGCAATTCATTATTAATTACAGTCGCCTGCGTTTTTAAACCTTGGGCATAGAGGAGAATTGGAGTGAGACAACTACTAGGAATTTCCCGATGAACCATCATACTGGGAAACAAATGACAGCAGAAATATAATTATAAACCAGTTAGTCTGGTAGTATTGAAACTTCTAATACAAGTGGTCAGTTTGAAGTATCGGGTATTACTAGTTAAAGTAGTATAATTCACTATTTTACATATTAATTCAATAGAATGTAGTTTTCAAGACAGTGATAGTCTAAGAACGACGACGAAACACTTGTCTTTTAAATATTTGCGTGACTTTTCAGGTCGTTACCTTATAAGCAATATATTTAGATTTCACTGTTTGATGTTTCTTTAAAAATCTTTTTAGAGGCTTGAGGCCTCAAAGACAGGACTCTCCCCTTCTTACATTGACGCGACATCAAAGAAATATAGAAAATTATTGCAAATTCGTCAATAACCATACGTAAATACAACTGAAAGTATTAATTTGGTCCTTTTGACTTTTAAAATCCAAGCTTTTGTAGACTGCGGCTCTTTTGAGTTATCGTTTGACGAAGTAATTTTTGGTGTTTTAGGCAAAGAGGGCCTCCCTTTTTGTATGAACTTAGAACTAACGCAATCTTATTGTTTAATAAGTGAATTTAGATAATGTTTCATTCTTCAGAATGTTACAGTCAAGAGAGACCTATCCAGAAAAATTTGATTCCATTCAATACTAAAAATATTTTAAGCTTTGGAAATGAAATTTCTAGCATTCAAAAGATGGGTAAATTCTTTCTAGTTTTCTGAAACTTATTTTGTCGAAGAAGTCCGCCTTTTCTTGAAGTCTCGACAATTTTTGGCCTCACCATTAGCCTTTCTTAACTTCTGCTTTTTTGCATTAATGGCATTAAGCCAAATCATCCCAAGATACAGTAGATGTTTGGTGACTATTAATAGTTTTTAAAATCAGCACACCGTAGGTTTCGTATATTATGTATTCAGATCTTTGCAGTCAAATTCTGCTTTATTATTGTGTTTTGGAATTTTTTATTAGCTTTCAAACCGTCACACTTTTCTTTTTGATCTTCTGCTCGAACAGAATGATTTAGAATTTTTTGCGAACATCTTCACAACCTTTAGATCTGTGTTCGGACATCTTGGCCAGAGATTTCCGCCACTTTCTGGCTTTCTTGCAAATGTCATAGATATTTTAAATGACTTTATAATCGTATAGATTGTAGATTTTGGCAAACACACTATATAGGTATAAAAATGTAAGTGAGCAATGGAACTGTTATTTCTCTATTTCGTCGATGTAATACTTTAGGCCCGTTTGCCATAATGTTTAATTTTCAACTGAAAGAAATCAAGAGAAGCTACACATAATTTTTCCAACCAACCGGATCTTGTGACTCATTATCAGGGAGGTCATTACATTTTGGGCCAGCTGAAAAATTACAAACGGTATAAAATGCTTTACTGTCAGACGTAAAATCCTACAAAACATTTCAACACAAATTTCTTAAATAGATTTTACACCATCATCAGGACAAAAATGTATTAGACGAGACACATACCTCAGGAACAGTGAGTGTAGAAACCATAAAGACAATTCCAGATATGTGTAAGTACAAAACACCAACCTCTAAATATACGATAAACTCTTCCAATTGCCTGAATTCGCACCATAGTTTGTGTACAGTAGAATCACAATACCGTCCTATAAAGTAAAAAGGCCCTAACTCTGAGAATCATGGTTTTGAGTTATTGAGTGAAATGTATTTACCTTTCTTCTCATTGTTATAGGATAGGGCATTTTAGACACAGGTTTGTATTTGTATTTTCAAAATTACGACTTTCTTGTTTGGCATACATATAGATTTTAGTGCAAAGAATCCAATAATACCTTAAATTCGATTTTGTTTATTTTTTGAGTTACAGCCTTTTTGATTTGCAGAGCAGAGTATGTTCATCCAAGTTTAAACTTAAACGAAATAATGTACATTCAACAAATCACCATTGCTTCATCAACACTAAATAGGTAACATTAAGTAAGCATTAAGGAAGTCTTTACAGTCAACTTTGTTTGCGGTCTAAATAAACGTAACGAAAAGACGATACCAAAATAAGTTGTGCTGTATTGTTTTTTGAAGATGTGCAAGCCTCTTTTATAACTACTTATCAGTAACGTGGTATTTGCAAGATGCTATAGAAGAAATCTCCAACATTTTATCTAGTTAAGCATAAGGAATTTTAAGTCTTAAGCCTTTTTTCAAATGCTTCTCACACTATCATTTTTGGACCTGACTATTGCATATTGTTTTATTGCAGAATCATGTCCTATATTTGTCTTTTTAGTTTAAATAGGAAATATTGTATTTTCTGAACAACTACTCTCAGAGTTTAAATAAAAGACGTAACCTGAACGTAGTTTGTATATTACTGAAATCAGAAAAGTAAATGAGGTAAGTTAAATCTGTAAAAGTTGCCTCCAAACAAAGAAACTAAAAATATCTAAATTTCTAGATAGTATAAAACTCTGTAAGCATCAGCGGATTTTGAATTATTATCGTTGGTTGACTTTTGCTCTACAATCTGGACAAAGAAGCTCTGAACCTTTGGCACTTTTGACTATAAAGTTGTATTGGTTTATTTGACTACGATTTAGCTATGTTGAAAATCCTAAATTTATGGTGCTTGGTTAACCCTTTATGAGGTAATGTAGCCATATGGTAACATCTGTTTTCAAAGTACATTTTTATCCAAGCGCGGTAATGTAGAAATGTATCAGATAGAGAAGAAGTGTGAATAATCATCAAAATCGAAGGCGAATGTATGTCGCCATAGGCGTATCACAAACAAACCAAAACAGAAGAGCAAATTTCAAACACATGTCCAATCAGACACACGTCAGTGCTATGCCTAGCACACTCCGATTTACAAAATGATCTTGACTGAACAGTTTTGTGTTTCTGCGCCGATGAGTCACACTGCCTTCTTTATCTGATACATTTTTACCCATATGAACGATTATAGATATGTGGCTACAGTGTAACTTTAGTTGCCTATAGTGCAGGCGAAAGTTTTTAAGCGTTCCCGCCATTTTTTGTGAAAACCTGTCATTTGACCTTGTAAACTAAGGGCCACAATAAATCAGATTACGACTACAGATAAAATAATGTCACTTCTAGATTGTTTCAAAAAGGATCAACTGCCAAAAATCTCAATGAAAATACTTTACCGCAAAGTCAAAGGAAAGACTGTTTTACTACCCCCACCAGATGTATCTGATATAGAGAACCTTTCCTCAAAGTGATGAAGAAGTTCTTGCAACTCAATTTGATTTTGAAAGCTTTACCAGTTGGCCTTGAAGAAATTGATGAAGTAAGGTAATTAGCGGTAACAAGTGAAAGCGATTTGAGCAACTCCGACGATTTAGAATCTGCAGAAGTATCTTCGCCATACAACCCATCTGTACCGAAAACAAAAAAATTGAAAAAGCCAATCTACATCTGAAAAAAGAAGACTTACCTCTACTTTCCATTCACAATGAAATAACTAATGATGATCTAACTGAAACCAAGCCACCTTCAGAATATTTTATACAGTTTTTCCCATTTGAATGTATGAAAAACACAGTAGCTCAAACAAATTTAAACAGCACTCAAGCTACAGGAAAATGCAAAAGTATTAACAATAAGCAAATTACCGACCTTTTATCTAATCTTACTAACTATTGGAATACTTTCTCTACCTAGATATTGCAATTACTGGGCTGCTTGTACTAGAATACCGTGATCGACATAAGGTCATTGAATTGCTTTGAACTTCTTCAGAAAAATATTCACTCCGATGAAATAGTCAATCTGAAGGTAATAAGGACAGATTCTATGAAGTATAGCCTTACAAATGAGGCTATAACTTCTTTCTGCTACCAGGAGTATCTGGGATACTATACTTTTTCCCATATCAAGGAGCTGTTACTTTCGATATTGTGGATGCAAAAAGCAAACTTACAGAAAAAGAACAAGATTTTGGAGTGGGATCTAAAGTAGTTTACTTTTACATTTACTTTTTACATCTACAGTTACTTTAGTATTTACTCTAACAGAATTGCAGATTGCAAATTAGAAACACATAAAGACTTGCTAAAGAGGAGCAGAGACAGTTATGACTATAGATCTAATGGTATCTTAATTATTATTACTAAATTGGCAGACAACAAATGTGTTTTGTTGGGAAACACTCGATATGGTATTGCACCTGAGAAAACAGTAAAAAGGTACAGTAGAAATGATAAACGAAGAGTAAACATTCCATATCCATCAATTATTACCGAGTAAAATAAACATATGGGCGGGGTCGACAAGTCTAATCCACTATTTGGATTATATCGTACTCCGAGCAAGGCGAAGAGATGGTATTTTCCAATTTTTTTTCTTATGTTTAGATTTATGTGTTACTAATGCGTGGCTAACTTATTAAAAGGATTGTGTTACACCAAAACAAAAACCTATATCCCGAAAAACACTTTGAGCATAAATTACTACAAACAGGTAAACATATACCTGGAAGATCTTCACTCCAAAATGAATGCAATGCCCAAACAATTCGTACACCAATTGCCCTAGACCAGATTCAAGTGTTAGAACTGACAATATTCGGCATTTGCCGGTGACCACTACGAAAATTTTGACATTGGCTGGCTTGCTTTCTTATACATACCTAGTACATGCAGTAGTAATTACTATACGATGCAAATAAATGTTACCATTTAGCAACATTAAAAACTTACCCTAAAGGTCAATGTAGTCATGCGACTGCAAATTTAAATATCAATTTCTACAAACTGTGGATGATTCATAATAACCAAAATAGGCAATTTAAACCACAAATAGTTACCTGCCAAAAAATTATAATTTTCTAACGCGTATTTCTTGATATGTCTCTGAGAGAGTTAAGAAAGTACGAGGTGTGTGAGAAAAGTAATGAGACTGGCAACACTGCGGGAGATCTGGCAACGTTGTGTCTACCGGCCTGTGCTAAACCGGTTTGTTTATCGCTTCCACTTCCTCAGTCCGAGTTACAACTCCGTACAGCTAACACATTATTTTTGACAGCGCCATCAGTGAAGTTGTGTTTTTGTTGTGTGTTACATAAATGGAGCATCGGAATTTAGAGCAACGTTGTGCAATAAAGTTTTGTGTTAGACTTGGTGAATCCGCCAGTGACTTTTGAAAAGTTGAAACAGGTCTGTGGGGAACAGTGCTTATCAAGAGCACAAGTTTTCCGCTGGCACAAATCATTTTTGGACGGCCGAGAACACGTTGAAGATGAACCTCGCTCAGGGAGACCTTCAACTTCAAAAACTGACGAAAACGTTGAACGTGTGAGGGCTCTTGTGAGATCAGACCGTCGTTTAACAAACATGCGAAAGATTTGTGCCAAAATAGTGCCGAAAAACCTCACAACTGAACAGAAGAGCATTCGAAAAAACGTATGCGTTGATCTTCTTGAGTGGATTGCCAATGACCAAGAATTCTTCAATTGTGTGATCACAGGTGATGAATCCTGGATATTTGAGTACGATCCTGAAACAAAACGGCAAAGCGAAGAGTGGCACACTCCGTCATCTCCTCGGCCGAAGAAATGTCGAATGAGCAAATCAAAGATCAAGACCATGCTGATTTGTTTTTTTGACAGTAAGGGTATCGTGCACAAAGAATTTGTTCCACCGGGACAAACTGTCAACAAAGTGTTTTATAAAAGTGTCCTTGAAAAGCTCAGGAAAAGAGTGATTCGTGTGAGACCAGACATTGCAGACAAGTGAATGCTTCATCATGACAATGCTCCGTGTCACACAGCAATTTCCATCAGTGAATCTTTGACCTCAAAACGCATTACTGTTGTTCCTCATCCCCCCTATTCACCTGATTTGAGTCCTTGTGACTTTTTCCTTTTCCCGAAATTGAAACATGTCCTAAAAGGACGTCATTTTGGAACTCTGGAGAACATTCAAAAGACTGTGACCGACCAGTTAAAAGCCATACCAGTTGAAGACTTCCAGCGCTGCTACCAAGAGTGGGAACAACGACTCCACCGGTGTATAGCTGCCCAAGGGAACTACTTTGAAAGGGATAGCATTGTTGTTTGAAAAAAATAAAAACTTTGGTTAGTATGAAATCAGTCTCATTACTTTTCTCACATACCTCGTATGTAATGACGTAATTTGAATTTTAATTGATTTGTCCGTTGAGAACTTTCTATTCTTCTCTTTCCTTTATCATTCGTTTGAGATGAGTGGACTAACAAGAAGACGTGGAGGTCTGTGGAGAGTAGTAAGATTAAGCTGTTGTTTGTCAGAAAGTGTGAAAATAGTTATCTACGCATCTAGGAAAAAAAGTAATTTGTAGTGGTTCAGATGTGATCACGTCGAGACTGTAACATTACTTACTCCCGTGAAACATCCAACATTTTTTCGCCCGTAAACTAAATACATTTTTGTTTGGAACAGGGACGTAATGATTCATTACAGCCCTTGAGACGTTGTAAGGGCGAAAAAACTTGTTAATGCAACCATTTGTTCAGTTATACTCGAAAACAGTTAGAAAAAGTTAAGTATTATTTTAAGAATTTCCGATCGAACACAACAGAACTGAAAGAAGATTTTTTGGCGACTAGAAAGATGATTTGGTATGGGAGATACAAACATTTGAAGAGTGAACTTCCGATGAATAGCATCTGTTTGAGTGTTGGTATAATTACTCATAATAGATATGGAGACGGAATTCATTTGTTTTACAAAACAAAGTGTTGAATAACATTTCAAGGTATAAAATTGACCTTTTCGCTGTTTTTTATCATATTATCTTAAGGATCTTAAAGCTCCATTCAAATCATTATAATTCAGCTCTCATTGAATCAACAATAACAATCTCAAGTGTTAGAGATAAAAAAGTTGTTGAATAATCTACGTCATAAGGTTTCCAAGGTTTTTACTGCTTATTAGAAAATTATTCAACCTATAAAAATTTGACAAGATAAGTTTCTGAAAATAATAATACATTGTTTCTTGATCTACCGATCACATCAGCAAGTTAACAATAAATTAATATTCCAGATACCCATCAACTTTCAAGATCAACTTGTTTTTCTCTTTATTTTTGTTTTCTTTTCGCGAATTTTCATAAACAAAATACATAATATATTATTTAATATCATAAATAAGCTTTTCTATTTACCTATTCATTAGTACCCAAAGCCCTTATAATTAGTACAAGATAAAAGCGGTGAACCCCAGTTTTGCTGATTGTGCTAATATTGTCTTATCATTCACTTACTAAATTAGTTATGTACAGATATAGCAGAGCAGAAAATTGAGCTGAATACACAATAAATAAAGCGGTAAACAATTTATAAATCAATTTTCCCCGTATACAACAATAAATATAGCATAACGAAATGTATTGTAGTTCAATTTCCCAAGGACAAGTGTTTTACTTAATTATTCTCAGTGGAAAAAATTCGCGTTTAATCAAAGGCGTCGCTTCGTCTCTCATGTTTAGTTGCTAGGTGTTGCTCGCAATCATTACATCAGCATTATAAATTAGAAAAATATTCCAGGAAGTGTATTTGATAGTTAGTTTACGTAAGTGCATAGTTTTTTCAAGCTCTTTATTAACTTTTTAATGTTCATTAAAAAAACGTTTAAAAACCTTGAACGATGTCAACGAATTGTTTTTTAAAAATCAATATACACACCCTCGTTGCATTGCAGTAATTATTTGGTCATTTACCTCTTTGAAGGAGTTAAAGTCGATAACAATTTAATAAAAAAGAAAAAATAGAATTTCTAAAACTGATTACAAATTATATCATTCGTAGTATGAAAAGTTTTCCATGCAATTGAGGTTTTTCTATTTCGCATTAAATTTCTATCATTAATTGAGTATTAAGAAACAAGGCACATACATACCGGGTGACCAAGGTCGTAAGTACAGACTTATAATTCCTTTATTTATAAACGAATTTTAATGATATTTGGAATACGTATTATAGTTAATAAATGCAATTCTTTGAGATGTTAAACGCGTTCGCATCGCTTCCGGTTTTACCGGAAATGACATCAACTTTCTTATTTCAAATGGGACACTTGGTATATTTTTACATGTTTGGATTCTACGTAAAATTCTGAATCCAATAGTTTTCATTTGTTTTTTCCATTCTTTTGTTTCATGTAATGCGATTTCTAAGTTCCCTATTTGTCAGGTCAGTTAAACCTGTAGAAAATTCTTTGTCCAGTGGCCTACTTGTCCCTATGACGTGCTATTTAAAAAAATGAAGTTATAAGCCTTCGAAAGTTTAGATCGTCGTCACGTACTAATAAAATATATTTAACCTGAATTTCGGTTTTGCTGCAGTTACTTGATTAATTCTAAACAGTTTGGACAATATTCCAGATTAAGACATAACAGATTGAATTCTTAGTATTAAAATATGTACAAATATACAGGATGTCCCGTTTAAAATAAAAAAGTTAGCGCAAACGATATTAAGACGTTTAACATCACAAAACTTGTATTTATTGACTAGAACGTATATTTCCAATTTTATTAGGATTCGTTGATAAATAAAAAAATTAGACGTCGGTACTTATGACCTTAGCATCCAGTATACTAAGGCATTTAGAAGATTAAAAAGAAATTTAAATAAAATGGAATTCTAATATTAATTTTCCCTCTGTTTAATTCTGCTTAGAAGAAATTCTTTGTTAAATTCAATTAAATGAATTGCTTTTTAGATTAATAAAAGTAACTACATATAAAACTAATAATTATGTATGCATTCTTGACTGATAATGCAGTAGTTATTTGATTTGCTAGCCAAGAAAGTAGCAGATTTACTGTCTTGACTCTATTCATAGCCTCGGCAGTAAATCTGCATTATTATCGTGTTAAACATATAATTTTAACTTTTTATCATTTTTTCTATGTGCAGTATATGTTATAATTGTACAGGGTGTCTACCAGCCGTTTGACGGTTTTTATTATTAAATAACTTTTTGTGTTGACCACAAAATAAAATAAATAACGAATTTGTAAATTAGAAAGATTGGATTTTATTTAGGATTAGTACTCTAGGAACATAACAACTAAATATTTTAAGAACCAATCTGACTTGACAAAGCATAAAAAGCTTCGATGTCATTTTAATGTTGAGTAACCATAGACCAGTACCTTTGCGCAACACCAGTATTGCTTAGGTGACTAAATTTCGAAATTCTAAAAATATTGATATTGAAAGACCTGGTCCTTCCTGTAGGATTCGAAATGAAGCAACTATTATCAAAATTGTACGCAATTCTGTATAAAGTAGTCCTCAACGATTTGGCATTGAATATAAACCGGTCAACTTTACAAAACAGTTTAAAGTGTGACTTAAAATGCTTATCCTTATATCCTTATATACTGCAAATTGCTCAGCGTATAAATCAAAACGATATGAACTTTTGCAGACAATTACAAGATAAATTAACCAAAGATTCAGGATTATTAAACAATTTGTTCGTATCAGCTGAAGCACATTTTAATTTAATAAGCAAAAGCCGTAATATTCTATATGTCAAACTGTTAGCGTAACTTCTAATCGTTTTCTGAATATGTCCAAACATTTTTGGAACCGGAATTGCAACAAAGAAATATCGATCGTAAATTCATTTGGTTTCAGCAAGATGGTACTACTGCCCATACGGCAAGACGAAGGATGGCTGCTCTTCGCAATATGTTTACTAACAAAGTTATCTCTCGTTTGGGCGATATTCCTTTTCCGAATATCGCTTTTGACCATCAAGTAGATCATTCTTTTTAAACTACCTGCAATATTTCTTTGAACGTACATTGTAAAGGTAAAGAATTCTGCTCTTGTCTAATTCCTCTTAAAGGACCTACCACAAACTTTCCGCTGGAAATTTTTAGGACATCATAATTATCTTTTTCTACGAAGACCTACAGATCGCCGCTCTTTGTACAGTAATATAAAAACCTTCTTTAGTTAACCTGCTTATAAAGCGTTAATAAATTACATTAATTATTTTATCTTGTTGGTATTTATTATTGTCATAAACACCTGTACCTGATCCTAGTCACTTTAACATTAGTGACTACGACTTGTAACACGTTTTCTTGGTAATATTCGGGAGTGGACGGTTTTCTTTCTCTAGCGATTTTGGCAATTCTGTTAGGGGTTATTCTTGTGACGTGTTGGTTCCATTCTCTTCTTATCTTATCCATCTTGCGATGTCAGGTACGCTGCATTCTTATCTGATGGCTCCATTTCTGACGTGATATCTCAAGGTACGGCCAATTATTGTGCGAAGTATTTTCATTTCTGTAGTGCGGAGCATTGCCTTCGTATTTATTGTCAACTCTTGTTTCAACGGAGTAGATCATTACAGGCCTTATATATTCAAGTTTTGTAAATTCTTGTTTATTTTTTAAGAATTTGTTGTTCCAGATAACATCCTTTAGTGCTCCCGAAATTCTTCCGACTTTATCAATATCTTTTCTTACTTCTTCTCTTCTGTTCTGGTTCGTGGAGGTTTCTGTTCCAAGATATCGGAAGCTCTTGCCTTGTTTTGTCGTTTCGTCATTGATTGCCAATTTTCATCCTATAGGGTCTTTAGAAATCACGATCGTTTTTGTTTTGGCTGTAGCTATCTATTAGCAATTACATATGTAAAATGAGTGAAGGAGTTTCTATAAATTGCCTTTATTTCTATTTCTTCTTTGTCCATCCGATATCCTTGGCCCGCGTTCTTAACGTATTGTATTATTTAGTTCATGAAGATGTTAAATAAAATAGGACTCGGTGGATCTCCTTGCCTTACTCCTGCAGTTATCGATATGAATGATGCGAGTTTATTGTTATTCAGTAATTTCTGTAGTACTGTTTTTATTAAGATGTTCAATTATTCTAGTAATTTCGGGAGGTACTTGTTTTTCTTTTAGGATGTCGATTACGTCTTGCAGTCTTATTCGGCCAAAGGCTTGCGTTAGGTCTATAAAGCATATGAAGGCTGGTTTAGCATACTCTATCAACTTTTATACTATTTGTCTGCTGTTGACCGATTTTTCCATCCATAATCTACAAAAAAAATATTATTAACTTAAATTGATATTAAGACGGTCATTTTGTTCTTTAAATGTCGCTCGATTTATATTTAACTTTTATTCAATTTATAGAACTTGATAAGCGACTCATTGTTTGTGGATTTGACTTTGAGGAGTTGCTATGGAGGATAAGATAAGAATAAGGCAGCTTCAAATAAGTTTCTTGAATTTCACCCCGGCTTGTTGCTTGTCTTATAGAAAGAATTTTAATGCTGGATAATGAATAGTACAATTTGAATCAGTGCAGTTTCGTTCACTATATTTAAACACACGACAACACTAAAAATCGTTTATATTTAATATTATAGCAATCTATTCAAGATCGTTGGGTTATTGGCAAAATCTTGATTTCCTTATGATCCAGTTCATCGGTATGCCTTGTAATCGCAATCTAATTTGTTTTCGTTGAAGAACAGAATAAACGCTGGTATTAATGAACAAATCTTAGAAGCCTTCAAGGTTGAGAATATGGTCAAAACCTCCTGACCAAAAGTACTTCGTTTCATAAGAATTATACGTACCTGACAATGCTTCTGTCCTTGTACGTATGCATTCTTCTGTTGATAGAAACTAAGTTGATTTTGTTTATTGGAAATACTTTCATGGTATTAGTTTTACTTTTTGTTCGATCAGTAGTTTGGATATTGACGGAACTATAGAAAAACAACAAAATCCAGAATTCTAAACGGGAACTTAAAGTTGCATTTATCATTAGGGATCTTGATCTTTTGATTAATAATGGTTGGGCAATACAAGAAAAATCTCTATCTAATTTAAAAGAGAAAGTGGAACAGACTACTATATAAAAATGAGAAAGTTGCCACTTCAGATATGTATAAACGACAAAAACGTTATTCGGCAGTTTTGCCTTGTCCTACAGTACTTCAGTTTTAAAACATCTGGGAATGCAAAGCATAACCACAACGAACTCCGTTTTGTTCTTTCTGCGGCCATTTTGACCATGTTCATATAAAAAAACTAAAAGTATACGTATCTCTTATTTTTTTATGTAGAATACGATTCTAAAGTAAAAACAAAATTTTTGAAAATTGTTTAAATTTTGGCGGCCATTTCGACCATGTACCTGAAGAGATATCAAAAAAAGAAGACTCCACGCTTTCTTTAGTTTTTGATGTAGAACTCAAGTCTGAAGTTAAAATTTCAAAATTAAAAAAATGCAGACAGACAGACTTCGCAAATTCAGTAACGACTGTTTTCGGAATTCTTTGAAAATCTTATCTTAGAAGCCGAAATTAGTCATCTTACGTTAAGATGGCAGTAAGGGTGCTGTAAACAAACACAGCATCAAAATCGATAAAATAATCATAGTTATACTGGTTCATCAAAATAGTACAGAAAACAATGATAAGAAAGATATATTATTGCCTGGGATCATGAGAGAAATTTAGGAAATAATGTATGGACCAGGAAGGAAAGAAAGAAGGTCATTGTATTTCATTTTTGCATTTGATGGCAAACCGCTTTTGGAGTCCGGAGGGTCTCTTGAGAGACTGACTATTGTCTTCTCTTTTTTATCTGCATACACCCTGCCGTTTCTTGCTTGCTTTCAGTGATCTTCGCTTCTGACTAAAGTAGAATCTTATTTCACCTTCAAAGTTGTATCGGCTTACCAAATCATCTTAGCTTCTCATTTTGATAAACTCCAGGTGATTAGTCTTCATTGAACTGTTTTGGGAAAGCAACAGAACAGATCCAGTTTCCAAACCATAAACGAATCTGACAACACAAACACTATCAACGTTAATCTTACCAAGGCCTAAATTTGTTTTTCCCAAGTTAGCTATTTTCAAGAGAGACATCTACATTCTGCATCACTTTTTTCTGGACGTGTCTTTGCAGTAAATTATTCAACTCTCAATTGCAAATTTTTCATTCGTATAGATTAACAATGTTGTTTCGATGTGTGTAAACATAAATTAAAGGCCATTTGAGACTTCAACGATCAAGAAGTAACCCACGCGATATAATGTGTAAACTTTCATTCAGAATTTATTTAGGTTATATATAACTTATAACTTGAATGCTATATTTATAATTAAGACAATTGCATTCTTCTGGTTTTTGCAAAAGGCAAAAAGAGAATGTTTAGTTGAATTGTTCTTGGTTGTTAAAAAAATAGTACTATAAAACCTTGTCAAATAATAACAAAAAAATTATTAAAGTTTACTGATTCATTATTCAAAGGACCGATCTAAATACTTATTTACTTTGTTTAGAGTTGGAATAAGGTTGATTCTGTAATTGGATGATAAAGACAATTGAAATTCACGATCGTCCACATAGTTTTTGTGTTGACATAAATAATCAACCAACAGATGGTACCGTGGCAACAATGTGTTCACCCTCATACTAGGTTTTTAAATTATCAATAGAGGTCGCAACGATGGGGTTTTTCTTAGAGTTCTTATGTACTGTTTGCGACAGTCATAATTGTCTTAATTGGTGGATTACTTTTGTGATTTAGATTTTTTAATTGGTAGACCAATCTCGTGATTCGCCAATTAGGTTTTGCTTTGTTGTGTGAGTATTACTATAGAGAAACATGGCCGCTGATACTGCAACTTTACCCAATTCTTATCCTTATAATGTATATTTAGGAACTCGATTTTTCTCCAGTTCGTTACATTCTTGGCTGATTCAAGTCTGGTAAGTGAAGAAACGGCGTGAGAAAAGAAGTATTCCTTTAAAGAAGTACACGCTGTACTAACCAGATCAATGAAAAAAGCTTTATTTTGGAATACCACTCTGTTTTCGTGACATTGGGGAAAAATAAACAGCTTTTGCTTAGTATATCTTATTTATTCCAAAAGCTGTCTTTTAAAGACATGTTTTACTTGAAATCTAATTTGCAGTTAACAATTATCTGTTTTCAACAGATGTCATGTAATTTATTTTTTGTAATGGAAATGTTGGCCATGACTTACTTGAAAAGATGATTGTTTGAGTTTTACAAATATATATATATATATAGATTGCTATGGTTTTACCAAAAAATTAGATTTGTCAAAAACAGCAGTTGTTTCGTTACCTCCCTTGGACAAGGGGAAGATTTAAAATGTTTCCATAGAGTCATTTTATTTTAGACTTGGAGCAGATTGTTTTTTAAGAGAAGTCACTAGAAGGTACAAGAGAATCTACCATTTTAAATTAAAATAACAAAACACAAAAACAGTGAAAGTTATACATAAAACGCCTGATAATTTCTATTTATTGGGAATTTACCTATAGCAGCCTATTTTAATATCAATAATTTTTATTTAATTATTTTTCTACTTAAAAACTGTACTAAAATAAAAAACGGGAAATAACATCAGATACCATAAGTAGCCAACCTACACTAATGTAAGAGGAAAAATAGAGCTGACGCAACGTCTGAAAAAAACAATGTGTACACAGTTTATATTCGAAGATTGTGTAGTATTACAATCATAGTATTCTCAAATAAAATAAAAATTGCGAACTGGGTAAACTCAATCGATCTTATAACGCAAAAAAATTTTAAAAACAAATTGAACACATTGCTTGTCGAATTTATTGTCATTTAAATAAAAGATGTGTTGTTTTGTTGACAGTCATTTTCAAGTTGTTTTATTGCGCGATAGTGTTTTTTATTTGAAATAATTTTCCTATCATCATCGTTTCATCGTGCTGTTGCTAGGTGAGACAAACAAAAGGATACATGCTACTGCTACTGTGTATACTTATATGTACTACGTTACTACATGGATGTTACAAGATGCAGTTTAAATTTCAAGTATCACACCTGTCGTTAATCAAATGCAAACTTTTATTGTCTTCAAGATTTTCTTTTGTTTAACTCACTTGTCTAAAATATTGTAATTTCATGGAATAATAAAATGATAAAAGTTTTACAAAACAAGAAAATCTTTGTATCTATTTGAATAGCAGTAAAAATTAATGTTAGCTTCTGAATTCGTTAATTAATTTGTTTCAAGGCCAACGCTATTTATGAGGGTACTGCATTTTTAGATACAACGCATTAATTGAATCAAAATTACAATGGAAGTAATAAACATTTTTTTTGTAAACTTTACAATTCGATATGGTAATAATAACAAAGACAATCTTTCACGTGTTTGTAAGGTATTACAATATTGTTTATAAACAGGCTAGTAGTATTACAGTTCCTTTTCTTTAATGTAAGGAAAAACTCCATACATTAATATGAGTAACTAGACTACGTGTTTATACCTTATCCCATTGTTAGTGTTGACATTTAAATGGTAATATAAAAATTCTTTATTCTTTGATAATAAAATTTACATTAATTACGTTTATTAATTTTTGCAGAAGTACATTTCTTTAAGCCTGCCTTGAGAAAATGTAAATACTTAAAGAATTAATGTTTTTAGTAATTAGCACACACGTAGTACGTATATACAACAAAAATACTGCTATATGGTATTCATTTTCTTGTTGTTATTATTATTATTATTAGTTATTTACATTATCAGTTATGAAAAATACGATATTGTTTGAAAAGACGTAACAAATTACACGAATCATACAATAGGGCTTTTCATAACGTATTATGTACAAACCTTTCGTTTTATTGGTTTTCAAGTAACTTTAACGTCATTTTAGCAATATTGTATTTTCATTACATAACTGAGTTATGTAATGAAATATTACAAACCTTTCAAGCATCCTTTCTACAGTTCATGACAATTATGAAAAAATTGACATTTCCTAATAATCTCAAAAGGTTACGAAACATTTGACTTTTCCAAATAAAATTAGATAAACCACCTTTCTTTTTTTTATCTTCGTCTAGTCTACTATTTACAAGAAAACTGTGAATGTCTAGATTATTTCAATTAAACTGTAAATACTTGTGAAGTTAAGGTGCACAAGGTGATTCAAATTGAATGTAACTGTACGATATCTCACTTACGAGAAGTGTTCTGTGTAGTTCATCGTAATCCCCTGGTATGGAAGGTTTTAACTTATGTCTTTCATTTCCCAGACATGCTGAAGCCCGAGATATGAATTTTTGAATTTTACGGATCTTTTTCCAAAAATACACTTTGGGTGCCATATCTTGGCTAGTCCAGTCAACGAAAGAAAAATATGGGAAACAATTCGTGTTGTCGCAAATTTTTGTACAGTGTGGTCCAATTTCGATGGGATTAAATGGGTAACTCTCTTATTAGCGCAGATAAATGAAAACGGCTCAGGTACTCGTGACCTCTTTTTTCATGCTGATTCCATTATCGTTGCCAGAAATAAGCTACCGTCTTTTGTTTTTTCTCTAGACAGAAAAAGTGAAAAACAGCCGATTCCTTCAATTTGCTGTAACTCCTTTATTTTCGAAGCTAGAGCAAAATTATTTTAGCATTGTTCAGGCACTTTTTAACGTAGAATCTAATACCGTCAGTTGTTTTTTCCTAGTCTTTTCCATAACTACGCTGTAACTCAAAGATGATATTTAAAATTGATCATTTAAACAATTAAACTTTGAGTTACAGCGCAGTTATGGAGAGAACTAGAAAAAAAAAACGACTGACGGCATTGAATTCTACGTTAAAAACATTAAAACAAACATCTTATTTTAAATTTCAAAAATCGACAACTGAATCATCATCGTCATAATTATCTTGCTGATGGAGTAACGGTGCACCAGTTGTACCATGGCACGTGCCGCACACCATGGAGCATGGAATGCCGGCTTTTCGACATCCACATCGTCCCCCACACCCAGTAAAACAGCGGCAAAAGATACTGTTCAGTATCGCTTCAAGTGCTATTGGGTCTTTGTTACTGGGGTGAGCGATCCATCCTCCCCTCGGTTCCATTCCCAATCGGTTGGGGGTAGGAGGTTGTTGAGCCATTGCTGTATCTGTAATTAAGTAACCAAACCGCTGTAAGTAACAAGAAATAGTGTTGTAAAAAAATTATATAAAAACAGTAAATTATTAAAATTTATATTCCTGTAAATAAACTCCAAAAGCGTGTTGGTGCGCAGCTCCTGTGGTTGGTGGTAGTGGGGCGAGATCTGGTTTTGACTTCGTTGATGCTTTTAGGAATGCAGCATACCGGAGTTTATTCAGATCTTTCTGATCTATGTTGCTTGGTACGTTTCTAAAAGCATCTTCTCACCAGCCTGAGCGACATTGTCTGCTGGTGTCGAGGGGTTAGTGAAGATGTTGGATATTGTCTTCATTTGTCTGAGAATCTTGCTGAATAGCTTAACCATTCCAGTTTTGCTTTTGTTGTAAATGGTGGAGGTGGTATCAAACCCGCTTCAGGCATGGAGAAGGAGGATGGTCTCAGCAAGAGGAAGTTGTTAGAGTTTGTTTGTTGAAAACAATTAGGATTCCACCTTACTCCTGCCAGGCTTTATGAAGTAAACTTTACTCCCTGGTCGGGCAAAAGCAATGAGTAAAACAATCAAGTCGACATCTTCCCCTATTATTGTGACAGTGGAGTGTAGGACAGCTTTCTGTAACTCACATTTCATGTAGTGTACTTTTGCATATAGGGTGTATACTTGCGAGGTTGCGGACATAAGTTTATAGGAATTATTTTTCTTATTTTGGATCAAAGAATACGCCTGTAAAGTTTGAGTGCATCTTAAGTATACACCCTGTATACATACTTTTTCCCTAGCGGTCGAGGTTTTCGAATTATTCAAGAAAAACATGGGAAACTGACCTTTAAACGCTTCCCCCGCTCAGGATTTTTAGTATGTTGTTTACGACACTCCCCCCTGCCACTGTACAGAAATGTGCGACTACACGAATTATTTCTCCTATTCGACTTTTTTTGGCCTTCGTTCAACGGACTAGGCCACCGTTACCTGGAACTTTAAAACCATTTAGGTAATAACCAATCTCCAGCAGCAATAACAAATGGCATATGAACATTAAATTCTAGACCTATTCCTAGTTAGTATTGATGCTAGCAAAAACGGTTTTGGAAATAAAAGCAAAAACCTAACTTTTTAATTAATTTTTCCTCGTAAATGTATCTTAATCCTGGTTGTTTGAAAAGGTACGAAAAGAAAAGATGTTAACGAGATCTTTTACTTGCAATCCCATTCAGGTTAGAATAATGCATTCATTTGCTGTAGAATATAGGTCGATAGCTTTTCAATTTGTTTTTGCCGTGGAAACCACGACATGTAGGTTCTTGGATAATTAAAAAAACTTATTTCAAAAGTTTTCAGGAAATTTTCACAATAGAGAAGTTAATCGTTTAACCTTTTTTTCAAAACAAAAAGTGCCCTGACCGAAGAAAGAGTAATGAGTTGAGACTCAGTAACATTAAGAATTGACACATTAATACTGTCCTAGTTTAAACATTTTAGAATCTTCATTGCAATCAGCAAATTCTTAACATAACCCTGTCATTTATAACTTCTGATTAAAAAATTTGTACTTAATAACTCTGACCATAGAAGAAAAAAGCAAACAATTGGGCATGTAGCAATTAGGGTTTCTGAGTCTAGTCACTGTTTGGTTTCCGGGACTCGAGATCAATTCTTCTCGATTTCCGAGAATTCCTGATACTCGGGATTTTAAAAACTGATTAGTTCCGTCATCTCTTTTAAAATGTTTTCACGTTTCACCAAATCGATTGTCTCTATAGTTATTTATATTGAAACTAAAGGATGTTTAGATTAATATAGATCTTATCAACACATTATTTGGACATAAAAGAAGTTTTTAGGTTACAGATTTCTAATAGCGATTCAACTAATAATTAATTCCACGATTTAGTTAACATTTTATAATACCACAGAAGTCGTTTTAGTTATATTTGAAATCGTGCCTACGGAATCCGCTGAAACATAAATCATCGCGTCAGCGCGACGAGCCCTCTCTAATCGGAAGCTTATGATTCTTGCTTCTTTCCAGATAGTGTGATAAACGACGTTTTCATACCTTTAAATTAAAACTTATAAGGCTCAAGTCTCGATCTGTTAATTTTTCGGTCTTGAGGCAATAGATTTCTAAAACTTCCCCGAAAATCTTGTCCCCAGAATTCTCGGATCAGAAACGCTAGTAGCAATCTAAATGCCATAATTTGAAGAATAGAAATAAAGTTATAACAATCTTATCTATTAAGAAGTGACATACGTCGTTTTCACTGGGGCCAACCTTGAATACAAATTTTTTTGAATCACACTCGGCCCTAGAAAATTCTATATTTTGGAATAGTCCAGTCTTTCTTTCAGCTATAGTTCATTGAAATCACGAAAAATCGTTTATCTCAAGCTTTTAAGAAGATTTTAGTTTCTTTGTGGAGGTTGTTTAGTATTGTTTTTCAGCTTCTTCTTATCACTGAAGATAGCTTTTAGCCACTTTACATTCAAGAAGTGTTGCCCCGAGAATCCTTCTGTGCCATATAATATTACCATAGACTGGATATTTGTCGTCAATCATTAGAAAAAAATTTTTGGTTTCTGATCAGATTTAGACTTCTGTTAGAATTCCAAAGAAAATTCAAATGCCTTGTGATGAGATGAGATTTTTGTCTTGAAGAGATTCACACCCACTCAGTCGTAGCAGTTGCTATCATTATTGTTAAATATGTCTAAATGTGATTACCAATTGTTATGAGTCAGTTGTCAAAAATATTGCTACCTAACAAAATCACTGACAAAGATCTTGTTGTGTATATTATTTTTAAAACTTCATAAAAAGCCTAGCAACAATCACGATTTAAGTTGGAACAGACCTGATTATCTTTAAATAAGACGTAGATCTTTGGTTCAAACGCTCCTGCGATTAGAGATATTCTGGGTCCAACTATATTTATAATGGAATGAACAGTTAAAAGTTTTTCGAATCGTGATAATTGTACACATTGTTCTTTATTGCTTCGATGTTTCTTGAGATTCTTCTATTTCCATATATTTAAATAAACGGCTATTATTAGTAGCCAATCACACTGATGTACAGAAGCACATCGGTCGGGAAAGGCACTGATCTGAACTAATATTTCAAAGCACAATCAGTTTGATTGCTTTACTATATGTATTAACATGAAATCTAGCTGTTTTTCAATAACTTGAAGATAAGGTGATGCTCTAAACCAAGAAATTTCTTGCTTGGACCACCTTTAACTTTGTTCCTTTCACAATTCTAAGATAATTCATTGAAAGACACAACACGGATAATCAAAACCAGCACACCAATTGCACCAGATATAGTAATACTATGATTTGAGCACTTCGTAACCCTTTTAATGAAAATGAAAAGGCATAGACTATCATATATACGAGGTGTGTGAGAAAAGTAATGAGACTGGCAACACTACGGGAGATCTGGCAACGTTGTGTCTACCGGCCTGTGCTAAACCGGTTTGTTTATCGCTTCCACTTCCTCAGTCCGAGTTACAACTCCGTACAGCTAACACATTATTTTTGACAGCGCCATCAGTGAAGTTGTGTTTTTGTTGTGTGTTACAGAAATGGACCATCGGAATTTAGAGCAACGTTGTGCAATAAAGTTTTGTGTTACACTTGGTGAATCCGCGAGTGTGACTTTTGAAAAGTTGAAACAGGTCTATGGAGAACAGTGCTTATCAAGAGCACAAGTTTTCCGCTGGCACAAATCATTTTTGGACGGCCGAGAACACGTTGAAGATGAACCTCGCTCAGGGAGACCTTCAACTTCAAAAACTGACGAAAACGTTGAACGTGTGAGGGCTCTTGTGAGATCAGACCGTCGTTTAACAATAAGGGTGATGAGTGAACAGTTAAATTTAAACACTTTCACCGTGCATCAAATTTTGACAGACATCATGACAATGCTCCGTGTCCCACAGTAATTTCCATCAGTGAATTTTTGACCTCAAAACGCATTACTGTTGTTCCTCATCCCCCCTATTCACCTGATTTGAGTCCTTGTGACTTTTTCCTTTTCCCGAAATTGAAACATGTCCTCAAAGGACGTCATTTTGGAACTCTGGAGAACATTCAAAAGACTGTGACCGACCAGTTAAAAGCCATACCAGTTGAAGACTTCCAGCGCTGCTACCAAGAGTGGGAACAACGATTCCGCCGGTGTATAGCTGCCCAAGGGAACTACTTTGAAGAGGATAACATTGTTGTTTGAAAAAAATAAAAACTTTGGTTAGTATGAAATCAGTCTCATTACTTTTCTCACATACCTCGTATATCATATATCCCAATAGTGAGCATCGAAATGTGGACACACTGTATAGTAGTATTAAAGTTAGGTGTTTACGTATACTTCTTAAACGCACAGATAGATTTTATTTCTAATTCTTAATGCAACTATTTTTTTAAAATGTTTTAAACTTGAATATTGTAGTAATCTCCTTATTGTTTGTAGTAGACAAATGTTGTGCAAATAACGCATGCCATAAAGATTTTTGGAAAAACTTCAACTTGTTATAATAAGCACCAACTTTAATTGTCAAAAACGCTTTCCATGGCAGTCAACTTAGGCCAAACTTGCTGCATACGACTTGGAATGGTTGCAACAATATAATAAAGAGAGATCCACAAAATCTGTCTCCTCGGTTGGGCATGGACAGAATTATCACCATCGATAGTGTACTAGACGTTGTCGCGTTGGTATCAAGAACAAACTAAAATAATTTGTTGCTTCGCATTTAAAATTAGGGTTAAATTAGCACCTGGAAATCCAGTTTCTTATCATTTTAAATGTTGCCGTTTTGGGGTATCTTTGGGATATCTAAACCTTTCCAAAATCTAAAATCAAACTAGTTTGTAGTAATTAATTCTTCTGCAACATTTTATTTGATATTATTATTTTATACCGTCATTGGCAGTGATGCTGATGATACTTGACCTTTTAATCTTCTAGTAGAGAATTTTCCTGTACAGGAGTTAAAATCCAGAAGTAAAATCTGATATAAAACTTTTATTCGCCACGAAGTACTAGCGTAAATAAAACTTGAAATCTTTTCTTTGCTTGATTGAAGCTTGTTACTGATTGCAACAAAAATATGGTTTTGCCTTAATCTAACTTTTCGTTTTAAAGTTATGAAAACTAACCTAAATAAAAAAAGTGTAAAAGAGATCAATGGTTTTACAGCTTTCTATCAATTCCATCAGTAGAATAGCTAAGTCAATTCTGGTTCACAGACAGTAACTGACTGAATCCTCTTGATCTCAAGATGACCGAAATATTTTCGGAACGGTTTGGTGCACTTTTCAAGTACTGCAGAAGAGCACATTGATCATTTTGCAGTTGAAATTTCAAGGGGCTCAAAACACCGTAGGATCTAATAACATAGTAAGCTCTCAATGTAGTCTGCAGACGAATTAAAGAAGAAAGTTGCTCTGAAGGGTCTGCGTACATTTCTACAGCGTTAAGGTTTATTTCAGAATTCCCAGCTAAACTTCAAGAACTAGCCCAGTGCAGCATTACTACTCAGAACGAATCTTGCATACACAACAGCTTCCTATTATATTTTGCTACCTACTCATTTTCTCTTTTTTCTGTCGTTTTATTCTCAAGTGCTATAGGAAACAGGGGATAAACTTTCTGTCTCGTTTGAAGTTACATCTGTGCATTTTCTAGTGACTCAAAAATAACTTAAACGCCAGAAATTTGCAAATAAAAGTTTTTTATTATTCGTTGCACTTTGAGAATACAATACTACAGAGATAGTCAATGTTCTTACCGTAGTGCGTTTACGTATTTTAAATCTCATGTTTTCGATTAGCAAGTTAGTTTTATGGGTTATAATTTCTGATGTAAAAGCATAAGGCGTTACAAATACAAAGCGTAAGGATTAGAAACAATATTTTTCAAAAGAAAGTTAATTGCCCCAATCGTCATAAATTCTAATAGAAACATTCTTTGTAGGTGTAAATACGTATTTATTATTTAAACACGTTTACTACTTAATAACACAATTTAAACGAACAATAACAATCTCTCTTAACAATTTTAATACTTATGTACATTAATATAATCGGATACGTACTCCGGTATATTAAACATGTTTTTACTCATATAAAAAATACTTCAACATACGCAAGATCACATCTTATAGTTATAAGTGATTTTCGCTTCTCCCTATGTTAGATTAAAATAATCTGTGGGCTTACAAGGAGTGTTTCCTTCCCCCTACACTTGGCCTCTGCGATGAATTACGGGTAATTACGGATATCTATAGCCTTGTTTATTGTTGTTTATTAGGAACCCTGTTCGAAAAGATATTTGGCAATTCCGTTATCCATAAAAACTTAAAACGAAACAAATAGTATACGATGATTTAGACCTAACACGTTCTTTAGGAATCGTTGCACTTACTACTTCCGAAACCAAACTTTAAACTGGGATGAGCATCAATTCACATACGTGGGGTACGACTAAACTGCATATAGGACGGTTCGACGATATGCCTTCAAGGATAATTGACAATACCACTTCTTGGTATTTTAAAAACAGAAGAGCAGAATGCGGCGTGCGTTTAATATTAAAAGGTATAAGAGTCTTAGGGTCGTCTACCAGCTCAAGAAACAAAACTGATTAGCTAAACTCATCAGCTCAAAAAATCTAAACTTCTTAGGCTGTGTCCGAAAATTTTTATACCGGCCGAAAATACCCAACCTTTAGACCATGTGTTCCTAGATTTCTAGATCGTTTGGCAAATATGTAAATGTGTCCTTTTTAAAGACGTTTGTACGACTTTGAAGAAGCTGATTTAAGAAATTTTTATATTTTATCATAATTATTGACTGATTAATTGATGCGCGATTCTTTCTTCAATTTAAAGAATATTCAATATTTCATAAATTAACTGAGTGGAAACCAAAGGTTTGTACTTGTTATAACAGATGTTCAAGTCTGTTGCAGAATCTCAAATATTCAAGACTACTTTTTTGTGCCTTTCGAAAAAAAATAAATTCTGTGTTTTGATTGCTTCATAGTTCTAATGTAAATTTTACAAAAAAAGTCTTGAAAGATAAAGAAATTGGACTTCAATGGATTAGCTCATAGTAAAGGGTTTTCCAATAAGAGGTGTTATTTTGAATAGCCCGCTATTTCGGTAGATGTCACTTTTGAAGCTATCATTTTTTGACATTTGACAAGTAGAAACTACGCCATTAATAAATATGGAACGATACACGCTTCAACAACGCATTGAAATTATTAAAATTCACTATAAAAATGGTGAAAATTTGGCAGAGACGGTTCGTAAAACTCGAACATTTTTGGGTCACCGTGAAACACCTTGTCGGACCGCAATACAGAAATTGGTGAAAAAAGTCGAGCTCTTGGGACAAGTTAGTGATGTGAAGAATAAAACCCGTGCACGTCGCTCAAGAACAGCCGAGAATATTGCTGTTGTAGCCGAAAGTGTTAAAGAAAACCCAGGTTTGTCCATTCCTCGTCGTTCTTTGGAATTAGCCATTCCACAAACGTCATTACACCGTATTTTGCATAAAGATTTGGGTCTTAAGGCTTATAAAGTCCAGTTAACACAAGAACTCAAGCCGGCCGATCATCAACAACGTCGTGTCTTTGCTGATTGGGTCGTTGAAATGCATGAAAATGATCCAGAATTCCATCGAAAAATCATCTTGAGTGATGAGGCCCATTTCCACCTCGGTGGCTTCGTCAACAAGCAAAATTGTCGGATCTGGGGCTCAGAAAATCCAAGAGTTATTGTTGAAAAGTCTCTCTATCCTCAACGTGTGACTGTTTGGTGCGGTTTATGGTCCGGCGGAGTCATTGGACCTTACTTTTTCGAAAATGAGGCTGGAGCAACAGTTACGGTGACTGGATTGCGCTATCGAGAGATGATTAACGATTTTTTATGGCCGGAATTGGATGGTATTGATCTGGACAACGTTTACTTTCAACAAGACGGCGCTACGTGCCACACAAGCAACGAAACCATTGATCTTTTACGGAAAAAGTTTCCGGACCGTGTTATCTCTCGAAGAGGTGATCACAATTGGCCACCGAGATCTTGTGATTTAACACCTTGCGACTTCTTTCTTTGGGGCCACGTGAAAGAGAAGGTCTACGCCAACAGCCCAGCGTCGATTCAAGACCTCAAAGATGGAATTCGTGAGGCTATCGAGGACATAGGGCAGCCACTTTGCGATTTGGTTATGGAAAATTTCATGAAAAGGATATTGTCCTGTAAGCGTGGTCGTGGTGGTCATTTGCCTGATGTTATTTTCCACTATTAACGGCATACCTTCCTCTTTATAATGAAATAAACATCCGATCATTTATATTAAAAAATGGCACTTTTCTTTGAATATCAAAATAACACCTCTTATTGGAAAACCCTTTACATATACTATAAAAGGTTTATCAGCGGAGGAGCGAAGCTTGAAGTGTCCAGAACTGCAATGAAAAAGGTATGACAATGACAAAGTTAGCGAAAGAAGAAGGTGTTAGTGTCCATGCAGTACAAAATGCAATTAATAGTAGGTTAGGAAGAATTTCACTTTGAATGATTTATCTGGACGCAGAAAAAGCCGCATGCATTAAGGCCAGATTTAGACAAGAAGATATGTGACAAATTTACGACTAATAAGGAACGCTCTGTCCGTGATTGTGTGCAAAGACATGTGGAACTTCAATTGGCGTGGTTCGACGCGCTAAGAAAAGAAATGGTTGTAAGACTTATAAAAAACAAAAACAACTAAAGCGTAGCATCTTCGGTGAAAACTCGAGCTCGTAAGTTATACCAACAAATTCTGTGCAAAAAAGATCAATGCATTATCATGAACGATGAAACGTACGTCAAACTCGATTACAAAACTATGCCCGAAGCTTAGTACCACTTATACTGTAAAACAAGGAACAGTAGTAAATAATGCAGATAAATCTAATTTTTGTGAAAAATCTGAAAAGAAGATATTGGTCCGGCAAGCAATCTATCAATACGGCATGAAGTCGAGACTCACATTTTTCACTCAACAAACTTTGAATGTGAAGATATACCGCAAGAAGTGTGTCCAAAAAAGATTACTGTCGCTAATTCAAAAGCACGGGGCACAAGTATTATTTTGGCCTAATTTAGCTTCGTCCCACTACACTACGCCAGTTCTAGAACGGTACCTGCAATACAACGTTCAATTTGCCGATAAGACGATGAATCCTCCAAACTGTTCAGAAGTCATGTTTACTTTATTTTGGGTGCTAATGAAAAGAAATCTACAGAAGACAGTTCGGCCAGCAAAAAATGTTAAACAATTCAAAAGAGACTGGAATAGAGTAGCCAAAGCTGTAGGATTATCTAATGCAACATATAAAAAGCAAAAGTTTGAGAATTGGGAAAAACCTTAATAATTTTTTGTTTCTCACTCTTCTCCATTCCGTCCGGTCCCTCGTGTTCTCAGATGTTAACTGCCCCCTCAGGTCTTCCTCGACACAATCTTTCTATCTCCTTCTTGGTCTTCCCCTGGGTCGCTTGTCGTTTACCTGCAGGTCTGTCATTCCCCCTCAAGACATGCCCCTTTTCCTTTCTCATCACTGCTGTAGTCTTCGTTCTTGAACTTTTTTGGAAACTTCAATTAGCCCTGCCTGCTCTCTAAACCACTCGTTCCTTACCCTGTCCCTCCTTGTTTTCCCATAGTCCAGTGCAACATCCTCATCTCCGTTACGTCCAACTTCTTTTCTTGCTGCTGTAGATTAGGGCTAGTCTTATCACTGATTTAAACATCCTTTCCTACCCCCTACTTCTGATCCGTTGATCGCACAGCACCCCGGTAATCTTTTTCCAGTTCATCCAACCAGCTTTAATCCTGTTTATTTGTCTCCTTTTCAAGGTCTCCGCTTTGTGTAAGATATGTCCTGAAGTACTTGAAGTCACGTGTACTTGTCAAGCTTTTTCCCTGTAACTTCACCTCTCTAGCTTTTCTTTCTCCACCAAACCACAGGTACTCAGTCTCTTCCTACTTATTTTGAGACCGCCTTTCTTTTCAGTGTTTCCTCTGCTTTCTCTTGACTCTCCTCCACTATAACAATGCCGTCGGTAAACAGCCCAGCCCAAAGGGAGAGGTCTCTGGCATGCTCCGTCAACACATCCATTACCAGGTTAAATAGGGGCTCAAAGTTGAACTCCAACTCCAACACTAGTTTTTACTTTAGCATGGGCTCCCTCATACATGTCTGTCATGAATCTGACGTATTTCTCCGGGACTTCTCGCATCTTCATACACCTCCAGATCTCTTTCCTTGGCGTTGTATCGTTCGCCTTCTCCAGATCTACGCAGATTTTTTTTCTCGCCATATTTCTCCAACATATATCTCAGAATGAACAAGACATCCATTGTTCCTTCCCAGGCATGAAACCAAACTGGCCTTTTGAGACTGCTCTCTTCTCGTATATAAGTTTAATACCCCTATAGTTTTTGCAGTCCTGTATAACTCCTTTTCCTTTATAGATAGGCACCATCACGCCAGCCCTCTAGGCTTCAGTGATGCTTTCTTCTACGCACGCCTTGCACATGCGGTCCCATAACATGCCAATTCCCTCCTCTCCCAATGCCTTCCACGCCTCCACTGGAACACCATCAGGCCCCGCCGCGCCGCCTTACCGTTCTTAAGGCCTCTCATACCTCCTCTCGGCTTATTCCAGGTGTTACATTTTCACTTATCGGGCCAGGTCTTCTATCAGTCCTTGAGTTCCTTTCGGGTGCCTATTCTGTACCCATAATTAACGATCAATCCTTAAGGTCGGTTACGCAAAAGAAATCAAATCTGTTGTCACATTTGATTTTGCAATTAACCAGTCAGGTCTTATTTCACAAATTTAACCTATCAGATCAGTAAAGTACGAAATCAAATATGACAACAGATTTGACTTCTTTGTGCAATCGAGCTTGGATCTAATATGGTTTTGTTGTTTGTCGAGGCAAAGAGTCTTGATGAACTATGGCGGTGTTCTTTGTGAAATGCAAAACGTTCAAAAATGCCCCACAACTCATAAAAGATGGGGAACATTTATTATTTTTGTTTAGAAGTTTAAATATGTTTTAAAACTACTAATAATAAAGACAGGAATATACAGGGTGTTAGTGAACTAATAGTAGTCCGGGAAACAGGTGGTAGGGGACATCAATACAAACAAAAAAGTCTTGTACAACTATGGTCAAATCTCAACGGTTTTCCCAGAAACGATTAATAAAGTTCCAAACTTTCATACGTTATTATTCAATAACTAATGAAGATTCTACTTTGAGATTTGTTCAGAAGACTGGTCTCATCCAGCCTAATAAAAAAGTATTGTACAATTTTTTTGTAAATTTATTAGTTTAGCCACAAAAGAAAAAAATGCATTACGAAAACTGCATGAATGAAATTACTAAGAAAATTGGCAACTCTGCACTAGTTGAAAAGAAAATTTCACTTTTACACTTTCTCCTTCTTTAACCCTAGTCAACTCAGACATTCCAATAAATTGCAGGTGGTTTGTTCCTTTTACTGTCAGTTATCTTCTTTTATCTTGGTCAGAGAAGTAAACCCATCTTTGTTCTGCTTTTAAGCTATTAACTGCACCCCCTACTAGGTTTACATACAACGGTACTCGTTTAAACCGAAAAAAGACAAATTATTTTTGCAGAAAATACCCTTAAATTCAAAACACCTGGATTTACCGAGAATATACTATCGATACTAAGTTTTTGCAGCCAGCCATGTGATTGCAATCATTTTCAGTTCAGTTTCTTTTTGTGCGCAGTGGACGCTGATCACACCCTATTTACAATTAATGTTAGTACTATCACTTTTCTAACATCCTTATGCTATTACTAATAATTTAGATAGTTTTTAATCAAGGAATACCTTGACATGTGAAGATGTGTGTAGGTATTTTTTAACAAATTTCCTTTTAAAAAAACCACGTACTCCTTAAAAAGTCAAAGAATTAGTCAAATAAAATAATAAGCAATACAAACAGCAATTATTGTATTGTTTTTCCTATAGACATTTTTCGGTAATCACAATAATCCACTTCTTGTCTAAGTAATTCAGTTTACACACTGTATTATTAATTGTGTAAAAATCGTTTGAAACTTGACAATTTCTTGCAGTGTTAATTTACATAAAAAGTGGTTTTTGTTGAATGATGGTTTCCAGGATAACCTAACATCAAATTAGCTACAAGTAACTTTTTTAATTTACTTTTTTCAATTATTCCCTACAAACCATTACAAGAAGTCTAGTTTTAAACGATTTGTACAATAATAACCTACACCCCTTTTAAGTAGGTACTACAAACAGAAGATTATTTACGGTTTTACGACCAAGGATTCATTCCAGGTAAAACTTCTTAGAAAATTGAACTCAACTTTCTAGTGATTTATTAGGGGGTGTCTAAAATACATTTGCATAAGGCTATAATCAAGGTTTTAGTACGACACCGTTGCCAGATAGTGCTAGCTTATTTTTCACATTTTCTTGAAAACGGCGCTAGATAGAAAAAATGTTTACTAGGCTTTTCTATTTTAAATGACTTTTCCTATCTCTTGCTTCACGGAGTACTATTAGTTCACTAACACCCTGTATATTGTTTTTAGTGCAGCTCGAAGCCGTCAACGTAACCTTGGTTAGAAACGTTTACAAGAAAAATATTACAAATTTAACTTTTAATCACGTTGTCTAAGAATTCTAATATCCTATTTCAAATTTTAAATAGTGTAATTAGCTAAGGAAACGCCTGGCGATTATCTAAACTATAAAAAAGGTCGAAGCATATGTGGTGTGGACTAATAAAGAACGTGGGTAGACAAAAAACGGGTTTAGGTTTTAAAAAATCCTTGCTTTTATTATGGACAAACTGAACTTTAACGATATTTAACACATAGCAGTGTGTTTATTATCTGCACTGCCCTCTCGTAAAACAAGGTCGCCAGCCACTACTGATTACCATTTTATCATTGTTCAAAAACAGAGTACAAAGAAATTTTTATTTTGTTGCTGCTTCTTTTTAACTCGTTTAACTCTTAATAACCACAAGAAAACAAACGAAAACGTTTAAAAATATCTCTTCCGTAAATACTGTACTAAATTGCTTTGAAGTGAGAAATTGTTGAACATTTCACGATTCTCAATGACAAGATCCTAAAGCAAATATTTATGAATCGCAAAATCCTTTTAAAATTTCTGGTTGCCTGCGTATACAAACAATAACTACAAATACACTAGGTTTGTAGGTGAATTTACTACAAAAATCTTCAACAGTGTTTAACAAAACAAAGCGAAGATTCATACTAACTTATTGTTAGACCTGGCTGAAGTTCAAGAACCTTCCATTTGTCTGAAATTCGTTTTCTCGAAACTGCTGTTTTCAACAAATTCTTGTATGGATTAAGGCTTGATATATTATTATAAACAATATACGGCATTATTCTTACTATATTTGTAAATGACGTTCAAAAACAGCTGTTTGAAATTGTGTAAATAGTGAACAGAAATGACTAATATCAGCGTTTTATGGTGTAAAAAACTGCTCATTCAGAAGGTCACTTGACAATCAGCTGAGATTTTAAATAACTGGTAGGGATCGGTAGCGTTCGCGTTTGTCCGCGACCAAAACTGCTACGTCGTCCTGCTACATAATCATCCTGCTGCATTCCTCCCAGTCGTTCACAGGAAATAACAGTGTAGAAACGTTCTGACGTCCTAACGGACTATTTTTAAACAATTCTTATGAACTTTTAAATAAAACAATTTACTAATCTCCTTTGGAAGGATTTAAATATTTATATTAACAAATATAGTGTATTTCTTTTAATGTAAATTAAAAGGGATTTCTTATTTAGATGGACTAACTTTCACCTATTGTTTTCTCATCAGAGGAACTGTGAATTTGTTGCTATGTGACAGGATCGTTAGTGTTAAGTGTTATATTTTTTTTGTTTATTTTGAAAATTGCCAGTGCAGTTGCAGTCGAAATTTAATAGGGTGTGAAACAAATCCATTGTCCCTAGAATCAATAGCGGGACAGGCGCCGTTGCCGCGTTTTTACAAACGTGTACATTCTGGCAACATCGCTAACGTTAAACGGGCAGTTGTACGATTTGGTAAGTGAAAGAACTAGAACGAGTGTGGTGGCTCTGTCTGTTGTGTGTTATACTATGTTATGTCATTTTTATCTTAAACGTGGTTTGCTTTCTTAATATAACGACCTTGAAGGGGAAGGGGCGTTCAGTTTTATTTTTGTTTTTTTTTTGCCCGATTACAGCCTGATACACGTTACCTATTATAAGTAGTAATGATAAGTTTTCCAATCTTAAAAATAAATTTGCAATCGAATAGCAACTAATTTGAATTTAAAATGAGATTGAAATTCATGTTTTAGAAAAATATTTAAAAGTTTTTTTAAACAACTTTGTATAAAAAAGTTTGCAGCAACGGAATATTTATTATTATGCTTAAGTAGAAGGTCATACTTTCAATTGCAACAAAATAGTGTTATTTATGGATTTATTTTTTTCACAATCGCGAATATTTTTTATCTAATTTGAGAGTAAAATTGTTTATAATGTCTGGAAAGTAGAGGTCAGCTAAAAACTAAAAAACAGACAAAATTCCCCATGAGTGATTAAATGTAGTAAATATAACTTGATTGTATTGTGCGCTTTATTACTATGCAAGACTAATGAGAGGGTTGTGTGAACGTATAGGTCAATTTCATGTTGTTGAAGAACAGGTTTTAATATGAGATTTTAGTTAATTTTAGATTTTCTATAAAGCAAACATACGGGGGCTTTTCGATGTTATTTCAGATTTAATGAAAACAATTGCTATTCTATCAGTAACTTCAGGTGCGTAGTATTTTTTTTTAGAATCTCATTTTTATTGTAATGATTTTTTCGAAATGGAAATAAAAACTGATTGACTACTTTGATAAAAGAAAAAGCTCATTCTGCGAATATTTTATTCCCCTTTGCGTTCAAGCAGGAAGGAATTTTATCAGCGAGGCGATAAATTGAATTTAGATAAATTTCAGATAAATATTAAAGCGGTACTGATATATCAGATGATTCATTAACGGTTCATTCTAAGTACAGATAGTACATAATAACTGTATATGTAACAAAACGGCCGAGTTTTAGTTAAAATAAACAAAATGCAACATTCCGTGCAGTTTTTATTATGAATTGGTATTAGTACCGTTTTAGTAACCTGCCACGGTAGTGACAATCTTCCTCCTTATACGTTCTAGATTAATTTGCTCGTGTGGGTCATAATTGACCTGCGATTCTTGCCAAAAATGGCCTGGTTTTTTATATTTACTTTTCTTGTTTTAGAAAAGTATTACTTGCATCCTGCGATTGTACTTTTAGAATGAATTTGTTTGCGTGTAAAACCGTATAGTATAAATACTTTCGTTGTGCTATGTCTTTTCTGAGAAAGTCACCGCGATTTTCAGAATGCATTTTTTCGGTATTCCATTACTAATGAAAACCTTGACTTTTCGCCACCATAGGTGATCTTGTGGATAAAGGATCCTGTAGATACCCTGTCTATGGTTCAAATTATTCTATAAGAAACTGATGGGTCGCATCAGGTTGGGACTAGAACGAACTGACCAATGATACAGCTTTTAAAAGATATCAACAATGGGAAAAAATAGAATCTGAATACATTTTGACTTACACTGTCTACACAAGTTGATGAGTTGCACGTTAAAAATACCTACCGGGGTTGGAAGACTTTGAATTCGGCTAAATTCTAGTTGGTAGCAAAATGACCACCAGCTACAAAACAACAAGTGGAGTCGAGATTTACAAAAAGCATCAAATGTCTTCGGAAAAAGTCACCTATAGTGGAAAAGTAGATCTGGTCATCTTACTTACATACTTACAGTTGATTCTAATTGCGATATATTGCGTTTCAGAAAGATCTATGGTACGCTTCAACAAGCTTTCAGCTTGTTCTGAACTTCGGCATAAAGTTTTTGGCGGGTTATAGCTAAATATCTACATGAGCTTTTTGGGCATTCTCGTATAGTATTTGATTTCAACTCGATGATCAAAACATTTTTAAATGATACTTTCTGAATTTTTTAAACGAAGATTTCTGGGTAATTTTTAAAAGTTCGAGTTATTTTCCAAATTGGCCAAATCATGAATATTATTTTGTTTTTGATCAAGAATAGTTTTCGGTCTGATAATTCATTCTATAACTTTCTTGGTTATGTTTTCACAGTCATTTTTAAATTGATTCAAGTTGAAAGTTTTCGTCTTGTCTAGTGGTAAAACTGTAAAAGGATCAAATTTGTCTGTAACTCTTGTAACATATGTATATATATATATATATATAACTGCGACGACGCAAAAAACTTGAAAATATTTGAAAGTGTTCGAGTTTTGGGTTACCTACATTTTTGGAATTCTGTTGGCCCTAAATTTGGAAATGATTAAGAAATAAAAAATATGTTAACTGCAGTTGACTCACAAGAATAAGACTATGGTAGTGCGAATAAATCTGCCGAGATGAATTATATTAACTGTGTGGTTGGAAGATAAAACTCAAAATTATAATTAAACAATCATAATCTACTACTAGAACTCTCTTTCTTTGAAAGAGAGTTTGTCTAAAGTGACAAGATGGTAATACCCATTAAACATCGGTATTTCGATTTTAGGTAATTTGATTGTTTGTGGTAGAGAATAGAATCCAGTCCGTTGCGCAAAGAATTATGTTGAAATTGAAAATTAATTTGTCATCCATGTGAAACTACTTACGTAAAATTTTTATTTTCTTGTCTCTAGGATTAAATGTGTGTAGATTTTATTGGTGAAATTTCGTTTGGCTATTGTCTAAAAGTAGACCCACATAAAAAAAAATAAATAGACTATGCAATCGAATACAATGCAATCTATTTTAACATCATGATTTATGGCCTGTTGTAATACTTTTCTATTGATCCTCAAAGTTTTTAATTTTAGAATCTTCCGCGAATATAATTTTAGTTATTGAGTGATACCCATGCATGTAATAGATTGCAAACATTCCTAGTAGAATTAAATGGCAGAAAGAACATAGTTGCACATAATGCAATAAGCTAATGTTCATATTAAGGAAATGACTTAGTATCAGCTGATTGCATAAAAAAGTATTACCAGATTAATATTTTCACACGTTATAACGGAACTCTGCATCTACCTACATATGTGTGTACACGGTGTTATATGACGGCCTATTATTTGTTAAACAAACACCGTCTCCGCTTCCTTGTTTTCACAACCGGAAACCAGTAATAAAATTCCCCCTTTTTTGTAAATTCCATTACAATATGACACAAAAAGGTGTTGCCATTTTTATTAAATCATCTGATTTTCATGCACTTTTCTTTTGTTGTAAAATAATCTTCTTTGTTTTCCTTTGTTCATGATCAAGTCCTTGAAATTATTTTTCGCCAACTTGAAAGTATAAATATTATGATCGCAAGTATTATCGGAACACTAACCAAAGATCAAACATCCCTAGGTTTTTTGTTCGTTCTGAATAGCCGCTTTTATTTTGTTTTGTTTTTTTAATCGTCTTCTTTTGTTTAATTTGGTTTGTCTGAACCTTTTGTGTAATTATTTTATTTTATTTTCGTCTTGTAGAGTTTATTGACTTCCCAAGTCTTTTAGTTGTGTATAGTAGTTTGGTTGAGCTACTGCTCGACAGGTTGTGAGTATAGACGGACGAAGATTTTCTCTTTGTTTTGGTGCATTTATGGCTTCAGACTGACGATCTACAGGATGTTGACCTGACTTGTTTTCTTAATTCTCGTTATTAATAGGCACGAGATTAAAATATTTTGCTAAAAAATCTGTTCTTGAAATATTTCTCAGGTTATTTATAGAACTATAATAAAACTCATCATTTCCCGCGCAAAATGTTTTATTCTCGTTTTCGCAACATTATGCTACAGCATATGAAATTAGGACAAATTTCATAACTTGGCTAAAATATTTATTGGTTGCATCCGTTTTCGTTTCAAGCTATTTTATATTTAACCTAGATTTTAACACAACAGTGGCAGACACTGGGTTATCTCGACCATTTTCATGGTACAATAAATAGGCAAAAGTGCAATTTTACATGAAACAGGCATGGGTACTTTCTACTAATAAATATGAGAATTTTTGACATTTACGTATCGATCAGAAATATATTTATAGATGATGCTTTTTATACGGAATTATTCTTTTAACCTTAAAAGTTCAGTAAAGGAATAAGAATTTTTAGGTAAAATAAATTTTTAATTTAGTCTCAAGGTAAAACTACCGTATTTACCGAGATCGAAATGCCGTCCAAGTTCTAGGTTTAGCAGACGAAATAATAATTCATAATTTTTTCCTTTCGGCTAATTTTAGCAGGCTTGCGTTTGTATATGAATTTTTCACGGGATTTTGTTAAAAAGCTGAATGATATATAAGTTTAAAATAAAAAAATTTAGTCACATGAACAGAAACCTTGATTCTTTTACGACGAATTTCTTTTGTAGATATCGCTTCACGGTTTTCTTGTTATTCTATTTTTTTGAAAATTACTATGTGTGTTTATGATTAATAATGTGACCTTGAAACACTTTAGTAACATATTAAGGCTTTACTTAAAATAGGTAAGTAGTTAATTTTCAGTAGGCTTGTTTTTAATTTAGAAAAAGTTAATTAAAAAAGAGAAACATCTGTATGTCTATAGATTTAGTAACCTTATAGAACGTAATTGCATTTTTAAAAAGGAAAAGTAGAAAAGGAAATGAAAGTGACCATTATTAGCTTGATGGTTTCCAATCACAGTATTGGTTAAAAGGAATGAAAACAAAGTTTTATAGAAGTCGTGAACGATTTACTATCTAGCATATTGAATAATCACTGTTATTATTATTATTATTATTAATGTAGCAAATGTTAAATGGCTTGGTAAAGTATGTCATACATTTTCATGTTCTGAGTAATTGATTATCATATTTTATCTGTTGTCTATAGTTTTTATGGAATGTGTTTTGCTACATTGTTATAAATAGTTGACTTTGCACCTGAAAGGTAAATCAGAATTTCAGTCCTTTTCATTTTCTTCTTGGTTATTCTTCCTTTTATTAATTTAATAAATAAAAATAGCACATTCCCATTCATCTAGCCACCTTGTTTTGAATGGACGTTATTGAATGATCTGAAACTTGGCTCGATCCATCTTAATCAAATCGTAAAATTAAAATTTATTATGGGCGCCAGCCTTTCATAAATCTAAGAAAGTTCTTTAAAAATGTCAATATCATTCCAATAGCGAACTGAAGTTGAATTATGTATAAATGATGAATGAAACCCAGAAAATGTAACACGCGCTATACCATAGTGTACCAATTTAAACCTAATATGTTTGAAATATTGTACGTCATTTAAAACTTGTTTATTTAATGCAAGCAAGCTGTCTTCTATTTAGTCTTTGTATGAAAACATCCTCGAAAAGCCATTTAAATCGATCGTTTCTCACTATGTATAAGTAAGAAATATAATATACCTAGCGACGAGGATGGGATTTGTTAATTAATAATTAATACAATCACTGGTCAGTCGATGAACATACTAGTCTTTGAGAAAATAAAATTGATCACACCTTATCAAAATCAAATCATATGGTCACCCGACTAATGATGATACAATAACGTTAATAATGATACTATAATTTTGAAAAACCCAACGATCCTGTTGCAAATATTAAGAAACCCAGCCTTTTTTTTTCTACATTTAAGAAAGTCTTAGGCGAGTATAATATGTTTCATTGGCGACAAGGATGGGACTCGTCAGCTTAAACGAACATACTGATATTCTCGACGAGAAATTTTCATTATTTTAGGTCAGTTAACTGATAAATATGATGTCATATACCAACAAGAAATTTGTCATTGTTACTTGAGAACTAGAAGTAAATTTTTGTTATGCACGAATGACGCTCCAAAAATGTTTACACGATTCAAGTCGACTCAAAATCTGCTCACAAATCAATAAAACACGTGGATTCATACAGCTTATGCTCCGGCAAAGCGTAAAATATAAAAATTTGACATTTGGCAGGCTTGATTAACAACGTTTGAGCAAAACCTATCAATTTCTAATTGGAGAAAAGTTCGAATTCGAACCAATTTGTTTCTTGGGAGACTTGCGTGCAAATCTCTACTTACGTGCCCGAGGTGAGACCATGCTACAAAACAAGATCTGTGAGGAAACTAGTCAGACAAGAAATCCAATGCAATTCATATAAACTTGGCGGCTTTTGACAACATCCGTGCACGTCGTCATGGTTTAGAATGGCTTTTAACCGCTTCTACTTTACTCTATTAACTTTTCTTCCTTGCTATATTTCGTATGTATCATTGTGTTGTTACAGCATAATAGTATGGCTAAAATCCTGATAAGCTTAATTTTAATTTCTATAGATTAGTCATCTGTACAATTTTTTTTAAATTTTCTGTAAGTAAACAATAAAACATGACCGTAGGCAACCTTAGGTGAGTCGGTGGAAGGCGAAATCCAAACGTTGACTATTGCAGGTGGCTTGGTAGAAGGCGAAGCCCGATTGATCACTGCATATGGCATCTTTTTTTAAAACGTAGTTGTTCCCAAGAATAATTTCCTTTGTGTTGCTACTTGTTACGTTATGAGCAGTGTGTCCAGAATCCCGATTATCTTAATTTTGGGTTTTGGGTTAGTCATGTGTACGATTTTTTAAAAATCTTTGTGTTTATTGCGAGAGTGAAACATGACTGTTGGCGACCCTAGGTGACTTAATGGAGGACGAAGTTCGATCTTTGACCACCGCAGATGTCCTGGTTGAGGGCTAAGCTTGACTGTTGGTTAACACAGATGGCATGGTGAAGGATGACGCTCGATAATCGGCCACCGCAGGTGGCCTGATGAAGTATGAAATATTCATGTACACGATTTTTTAAAAAATATCATTGTTTATTACGAGAGTGAAACATGACTGTTGGCGAGCTTAGGTGACTTAATAGAAGATGAAGTCCGATCTTGGATCACCACAGAGGGCTAAGCTTGAGTGTTGGTCAACACAGATGGCGTAGTGGAGGATGAAGTTTGATAATTGGCCACCGCAGGTGGCCTGATGAAGAATGAAGCCCAATTCTCGGTCACCGCAGGTGAGCTGGTGGAGGGCAAAGCCCGACTGTTAGATGGTGTCAAGATGCATATAAATCTGATGAATGACTCAACAGCGTTATCGGGTAGAAAATACGTCATCACTCACCATCTTCTTTCGTGAGTTGAACTAACAATTTATTTCTGAATCTGTAAGATAAATTTAACAAAAATAAAAAATATAGTTTGTGGGGGCAACCTTGTTTTGTTAAAAGCCATGTTCTATTCAATGCCTACTGTTATAGAATTCTCATATTCTTACTCCTCTCATATAATATCATGGGCACCCACAAGGTTTTTGCCAACGAGTTAGGCAAAGGTTGGAGAAAAAGTAAAACTTGAATAGGAATACTTACTGATTAATGAACTTTCATTTAAAAAGAATGAATTAAGACTTTTGATCATCTTCTGCAAGGTAAAATATAATAAAACATTCCCGACCGAATATCAGACGAGGAGTCTCAACAACAATTTCCAACTTATCTGTTTATCATGTATATCTAATGTTTATCACACGATGGATATAAGTAACTTGAGTTTAATTAAATCGAAAATTGGGACATCATCCGCTTTTACAGAATGGTTGAGGTTATTATTAAGAGTATGTTCTATAAAATGAAAGAAAAAAAAGAACCAGTCAAGTGAGGTAAATCATTCCTGTCCAAATCTTTCAGTAGGCTTTGAATCGAGAATTAACCTACAAAAAAAAGAAGGCTGTCTCCAGAAAGCTACACTTTGTTCAAAAAAACTTCTTTGTAGTAAGATCTAAAATAGAAGAAGAATTTTCTTTGTGTCACTTTAAAATGGCAAGTCTGTCAAGCTCCCCTTGATGCTCTGCTATCTTTCTCTTTCATCAATATAAATATTAACCCCACATAATAATATGGAGAGAAATTAACCTACTTGCAAAACTATCAAGGGAATAATGTCGACTAATAAGATGTTACCTACAGAATGTGGTTGGTATTTAATGTAAGGTGTGTGGGTGTAGGTAGGTGTAAGGTGTACCATGGGACAAGAAGTTAAGTTTGATTAAATTCATTTTATATACCCTAAAATTATATTGGAAACATCTTATAGCATTGTTACTGAGCAATTTATTTTAAAAACACGTTTTGTTTAATTTTTCGTTAATAATATTCTCCCACCTTCCACTGTTTATTTATCGTGGTCTAAAACGAAAAATTACAAATTTAATCAAACCATTTGAAGGTCAAACAATTTGATTTAATAATAATTGAATTGTCCGGATTCGCGTCATAATACTAATCTAACAATTTAATATAATACACCGATAAAAATGTATCCACGTGACACATGCCGTCGATGTCCGTCGTCTGTCTGGATCCTAGATGATTTTCTTATTTAAACCATGGTTATTTTGTAATTTCATTATTTTGCAATATAAAAAGCAATTGACCCTGACGACATTGGTATAGTATACAAAATAATCCATCGTCGTTAAACTTTGCCTTTAATAATAATTATTATTATATGCGTTTGTCGCTTTGCGTAATTTGTGTTTTAAAATTACTGCTAGTTTAATAATTATTAACTGCGTTGTAATAATAGTTATGATTATAAATGCATTGTGCATGATAATAATTAATTATAGATTTGATTGTGAATGATACGAATCCTATCATGCTTTGCATGCTAGAATTTATAAAGAAAAAACAAATACTCTACTCTTTTGTTTTATCAGTGCTAACCAGACATGTTTTGACCCTTAATCACTTCAAGTGTGAACTGTACTAATAATTATTTTAAAACATTGTAAGCGAGTCCCATTTATGTTGTTCGGTGGTTTTAATACTTATGGGTATGGCAATAATAACTCGATAATGTACGTGGTTTCCATTGTTTTTAAATTTTCAGTTTTTTCTACTTCCTCAAGGTTTAACTTGTATTTGTTATCATTATCAATCATTTTATAACTGTTGGCCGTGGTATCGTAAAACATTTACTATACTAGGATGTGTATCACAAGGATAGTAGGATAGTAATTAGGTAATTACGTACTTATTAATAGCAAATATGTAAGTAGAAAACTATGTGAATGGCGTAATATAAGAAACACAAGTTGTTTTCATGCAAATTACCATTTAAAGCACGTGTTCAATCAGGCTCTTACCATGAAAGGACGCAAATGCATTACATATTTATTATTTATTGCAATAATTGTTTTGTTTTAGGGAAATTGAGAAAGTAGTTTGAATAATAACAGTGACTTTTCATATTATCTGTAAAATGACGGTTGTGAAAAAAGAAAAAAAGAAAAACAATCCTGCCAGAGTAAGAAACTAGACAAACGATGAACGGGATAAAAGAGTACTAAAGATGAAAGACATTCTTCAGACAGAATCTGTAGAACTTTCACAGAAAAGAGCAGCGAAATCGAATATACACTCAGCGGCAAAATTAACGCATAATTTACAAAATTGTAATATTTTGTTTTGTTCTTACCTAAAAACAAATTTCAGTATTTGAATCACAAAATAAAATCTAAGCAGGCGTACTTTAATGTTTCTTATGTCAGTTGATGAAAAAGTGTAATTGTTATAAGTTTATGTATTAAAACTTGTTATTTCGTTTCATTTGAGTTTTTCTGTTGTTTTTCATTGTTGTTTAAAATATTTTCTTTATTATGGCACCTTTAAATCGTGAGCCGTGACTGATTCAAGAAGGAAGAAGTCAACAATATGTAGCAAATCTTCTTGGGGTAAATCAATCGACTATCTCCCGACTTTCTAGAGGTCTTCGGGAGACTGGCGATGTAAGAAGGAGACCAGGGCAGGGAAGGAAACGAGCAGCTTCGGTGATAGATGACCGATTTTTAACATTAAATTCCATACGTGATCGCACTCAGACTGCAACAAAACACCAGGGCATGCTTGATACAACTTAGGGTGTACAAGTTAGCGAAAGAAGAGTTCGAAGATGTCCTATTCTGTTGCCATGTCATCGAATAGCTCGGCTAGCTTTTTATCGTCGTCATGCGAATTGGGGAATTTATGATTGGCGGAGAGTGCTTTTTACTGATAGTATACAAGGTGCAGATGGTCGACAAAGAGTGTGGAGGCGACCAGGTGAACGCGATTGTAGAGAGAAACTGATTCGGTAGCGGCTCTGTGATGATATGGGGCGGCATTTGTCTGAATGGCTGCACAGAGCTTATCACCCTTGGTAGGCTTGCTGTAAATGCTCACAGATACATTGAAGACATTCTTCAAGACCAAGTAGTGCCATTTGCCGCAGGAATCGGCGAAGATTTCCTTTTAATTCAGGATAATGCGCGACCACACGCAGCAGTTATCGTTAGTAACTTTCTTGATGAGGTTGGTATGCGCTGTCTGGTCTGGCTAGAGTGCACTCCCGACTTAAATTCCATAAGCATCTATGGTATTATATGGGAAACAGAATAGAAGACAGCGTATAGATACCATAAATGAATTTCCGGAGGCTCTACAAGAAGAATAGGAAGATTTCGACCCAAATTTCGTGCAAACTCTTAATTGAGAGTATGCCACGGTGACTTAAATCAGATACTAATTACCGTTTTATTACATTTAATGCTTTCATTTACATCAAATTATGCGTTAATTTTGCCGCTGAGTGTAGATACTATTTTACTACTGTAAGGTGATAAACGTTTTGAAGATGGTTCTCTAGTTGCTACGACGTTTATACATTATTTTATGTTTTTGACCAATCATTCATTGGATAAATGGGTTTTTGAGTGTTTAATCAGCAGACCAAATCATTCATATTTAATACACAAAGGCTTCAAATGAAACATACTTTTCAAAATTAATGAAGTGCTCTCTTTCATATTTGCATTTACGATATTTACAAACGTCAACAAAAAATTAACATCATCATGTATTTATAAAATTAACTTCCAATTGATTACCTCGAAAGGTTTGCTTGCTTTTGAACTACGTAAATAATTTTTCCTTTTTAGTATTTTTATAAAAGACCAGAATCCATTTGCGTATGAAATCGTCGTGTTTTTAGGGTTTATGCGGTACGTGACATGAATTTATACTTCCGGTTTGGCCGGTATAGCACTATTGATTTTCATTTCTTGTTTTTGCTCTGTTTGCTTCATCTCGTGGTTGTGACAACTATGTGAGTTTAATCAGAGAGAACAGTTTTCCCACCATATCTGTTGAAATGATTGATTTTGATTTTTTTTTTGCTTTTTACCTCCTGCAGACGTATGTGTATCTAAAACAAACCTACCTACCATTTGTTTATTAAACATGAAATATTTGCAGATTAACCAAGGAGTTATTTTATTTATAACCCACCCTAAAAATATCCTGCATATTCAAACATAACTATAAATTTCATATTTTAACATTTTTTACGATGTGTCATTACAACAAACAATTTAGCAAAAGTACACACCTATAAAAGTATTTGCTATGTATACGACCCATATTTCTATTATGTAATTTTCCACACCAACAAGTTGCATTTTTATTGTTGGTTTTATTTACCGTCTAATACAATAATTATTGCTTTATAAATGTGTCTCTGCAACAACAGCCGCAAAGAAAGATAGCATTTATTATTTTATTATGGAAAATTCTTGGAATGCTTAACAGGAACAAATGAATGTTGTCTAGAATAAATCCGGTTTTTAAAAGATGCCACATATAGAATACTGCAGATTATTCATTTCCTTATTATATAATTGCGTTAATATTAAGAATGATGTAAACCGCAGAATTCAGAGTATTGAAGTTTAAATAATAACTAACAGTGGAAACTTCTGGAAATGCATCATAAAGTAAATTTTTCTATTGCCTTAGCATTGATTTTTCATGGTCAGGAAAGTATCAATTTATGTGGCGCGTGGTAAGGACGCGGGTGATACTATAAAGGACATTGTTGTTACGGTAGCGTTTAAAATATATCATTTACAAGTTAAATTTCGCTCCTTATATTATCATAATAATAATAATGGTACAGCCTTCACTTGAAGATTTAAGGTTAATTAGTTTATTCCACATTGTCTTAAAAAGACTGACTCAATTGCAATAACACAATGAAAGTTTTGAAATCCGTACTGTTCAAAGTATCGATTGTTTTAATTCCCAAAATAAAAGCGTGCATTGTCTTTATATCGAGAGATTAAATAGTAGCAACATATAATGTACCTTTTTAACAATGATGGTTATGGTTTAATTTTAGAACTGTAAACCTTGGATAAAATTGTCATTTCAACTTTTGTTATTAAGTTTTATTGTTATTGAATTAAACCAAGGTTTGAAAGTTTTAAAGGCTGTTTGTTTTATGGAAGTTAGCACCATTTTGCTGAATTTGGGAATTACAAGTATCTCTTTTTTATTTTAAATTACTAGATTTCATTTAATTAAAACTCATATGATCGTAAAGGATATTAAAACCTCGGTAAAAATTCCTACAATGGAAGCCCTTGAAAATAAATGATGATGGCATGGCAGCATCTTTATGTTGCTGTGGTCGCATTACAAGATATAAAAAAGGAATTAGTTAACGTAAGTGTTCTTGCAAAGCTAAAGACTTCTTTCGAGAAGATTCCATACTTTCTGAAAAATAGTATTGACTTGGAAGGTTGAAATCGTTATAATTTTGAGATGTCAGAATACCAAACTGTGAGGACATCGAAACGGAAGGTTCCTTTAGAAGTTACGATTCTTCCACTGTTAGAAAATGATTTTAAATCCCATATGGAGTCGAAGTTGGGACTGCCAGGAAACCAATTTTCGGCACTAACAAAAGCCTAAAGATTCCTTAGCAGCCACTTTTAAATTGTCTTTGGCCATTTGAACGAAGCGGAAACCTTTTGGAAGATCCGTTCAACTTCTATCTTTTTGATACACTTGGTTCATAATTTCTACTGCTTTCTGGCAAAAACTATCATCGATTAATTAATGATAAAGTGAAGAAGCAACAAACTTCAAGTTATAATCGTGATGGAATGAACATATATCTCTGCACCAACTGTGCTCAAAAGAGTTCACGAAGTTTTTCATTACATTTATCAAATTGCCCTTTGGTGTTGAAAATTTTCTTGTCCACCTCTTGCCCGTTGGATCTCTTCCAAGGCAAGATTTAAAAAAAAAGAATTCTTTTGATTGCTACTACACATTTGTAGATCATTCCGATTACATAGGTATGATCAAGTCAGTATTGTCAACGCTTGAGAAATGATATCCGTTTTCATATCCGCCTCCGTCCTCATACTTCTTGAAGGTGCTGATGGAGTCTTATCTTCAACGCTCTAAGGCTTTTCATAACGTTAAATTTCCCAAGAGGCAAGTATTCGTAGAATTTTCAACTGAAAGCGCTTGTGAAAGGCAAACAAAGCCGCACGGTTTTTTTTATCGACTTCCTTTTCCTTGTTGATGCTATCAGCGATACGAGCAAACTGCCTTTACAAAAGTACCTGAAGGGCCAATGATCTGAAAGTAACCAGCTTTAATCTTATTTTCTTATTATGGCAAAACTAGGTATGGGAAAGAAGGTAAACTACGGAAATCACAGTTCTAAGAAAAACTTTGATGAAAGTCCAGCTTTCTTTGTTGCTATAGTTTTGTTTGCTGAAAAGTTCGGAACAGATATAGCCAAAAACGTCTTCTGCTAATAACAGTTTCAATGAATTATTGACAGAATAATTGGAATAATAGTGTGTGGCAACAAAATCCGATGCGCTAAAGTATCGTCACGGCTAGATTTCTCTCGATATTATTTATGTCGATTTCCATTTGAATCACAGATTTAGTAAAAAACCTGAAGACTTCGCATCTCAAAATCGATTACTTTGAAGATGATCTCTTTAAAACAGTAACTAACCCGGAGCTCCATTGGAAAGACCAAAACGTAGATCAACATAATGCTCTCAAGTCACTATGTACTTATTCACCGCCTATGGAAACTATGAATAAGAGAAAACGTCTTTTCTATGTGGAAGTTTTGAACTCTTCTCGTTACTTTATTGTACTGCTTCAAGAGGCAATTGGGTATTTGAACGAAGTGATCAGAAAATGTTAAAAGTCGGGAAAAAGAGAATTTCAAGAATTTCTATTCAGATTAGGTTATTTCTTGGTCGAACATTATACTAATACCAATAGCGACAGAAGTTTCCCAAAATTTTACATTAAACATTTTTGTTAATACCATTTAACATTTGTTTATATGACCAATAACCTTATAATTAGCATTTCTTTCTTCCTTTGTATTGTTTTTATAGGTGCCTTATGCTATCCTTGTTTCTAAGTTTTCTTTATTTCTTTGAATTCCAAAATACTTCAAAGTAATTCTCTTAATTCGAATTCCCAGAGATTTTGCTTTCAAATTATCTGTTTTAACGGGAAGCACCCCGACCTTTTTCCACCGAATTGATGATTCATTTCAGACAACAAAGAGCTTGAATTTCTATTGTCTCAATTTTAACTTTCTCTGTATTCTCATCTTAAACGTTTTCTATTATTTCGAGTTTACTGTCCGGAAGAAAAATTCTATTACCGTTTGTTCTGTAGCTCGTCCTAAAATGAAAACAAATCGAAAGAAAAGCTATCTTGTTTCTAACGATGTGGCCAAGGCAATTAAGTCGGTAGTTATTTCCTGTCAATAAATTTGTTGCCAGGATAGTATAAATGTAGAAGCTCACTTGGCCCTAGCAAATTTCCGCAACGATTACTTTTTATGTAACACAGTAATTTAGGCGAGTCAATAACCTTGCTTTGAAACAAAAGTGTATTTCCTTTATTTTTTGAAAGTTCTCCAATTATGATAAATGACATCCCTTCAGAATTCCTGAAACAACAGCTTGAAAGGAAAAAAAATTCCTAGTTATTTATATAAATAGCTTTAATATGAAAATGCCTTAAAAAGGAGAGGTCGTGGACTTTCTGTCCGTGCAAGCCAATTTTCTCTACAGATGTTTTTTCTCTCATAAAATATCCCCCTTTCCCACATAATTTTAAATTCAACTTCCTTCAGAAATAAAATATTAGAAAACAACGCACGCAGTTGATTTTAATATTTTATAATGTGTATAACATAACCTACAATATAAAACGTTTGAACGGCTCGTGCCTGCGTGAATAGTGACACTATTTTTGTCTCTTGCTTATTTTTATTTGAGCTATATTTTTAGTTTTGGCAGTCATCAATCTTTTACATTCTTCAGAGCTTATCATGCGAATGTTTTCTCAAGACCATTTCCATTAGGGGAAATCCTAGTGTTCGTTAATTAAAATGCGCTCGTTTAGTGGTTATTTTTAGTTAGAAAACGTGAGCGCATTCATTTGCAATATTGCTTTTTGTTGTGCAAAAATAATAAATTTTGCTCGTGTTTGAGTCTGCTATTATTAACCGTTAGATTTTTAGCACTTTTAGTAGGTATTTCTGTATCGATTCAAATCAGCCGCCACTTTTGTGCCAGAGTAGTAATGCTTTTGAATTGATTGCACTTTACTAAGAATTCTGACGCCAGTTCCATTTATTTACGAATTGGAATGAATATATAAAACTAGAGAGGATACACGCATTTAAAAGATGTAAACGTGCGCAGTTTTATTGATAAAATGGGAAAAATGCTGCGGTTGTTTCTTCGTTTAATATTATTTTTAGATTAACAAAACCACTTGATATTATTTAAATTAGAATCTAGTGTTTACGTTGCATGTAAAAAAAATAAAAAAGGAAGGTTTTTATTGAATATTTCCTTGATTTTGCTTTAGGGTACTCGTTTGTTCTTTTCTTCTGGGAATATTGAAAAGGTTTCTTATTCAATATTGTACAATATGTCGTAATATGAGAAATTTATTGCTTTCTATTTTTTGAGGCTTTTTTTTTGTAGACTTTATTGTTTTGTTTCAGGTGTGGCTATATGAAAAACTTGGGTGAATTATAATTGTAACATCAGCGTACATAAAAGTTGACAGATGTGTATAACAAACATGAAAAACATCTGAAGTCATTTGGGAAACCACATTAAACAGATGGATTTTTGAGTCTAAATTAAATCGTTGAAGAAATAATTTTGTTTTTGTATTTTTACAAGAGAGATCTTTGCTTTTGTTTGTGACAAAAACAAATTGTAGCCACTGTAAAATTTCATATAGTAAGTGATAGATAGATAGACTGAGCTCAAACATCCTTTGCCATATTGTATTGTACAAATGGAAAACTTCCATTTTTTTAAGTTTATTTTTATCTGTAATGATAGTACCGTTATCATTTTATTATACCTTTTATGTCGAAGAATTTAAATCAGTTTACTGTAGTTAGTGTCAATGATAAAACTTTTCCAAGTTTTATTGCAGGTCAGAGTAAAGTTATCAGCTTTAAGTTGTATCGTAAACAATAATAAGGAGACGAGTAAACCAAACCAGACAGATCCAGGTAAATTTCTAAGAATTTTAAGTAAACACCACATTTTTCTTCAAAATTGAATGGTTTGTGGTCTATGTGGGGATTACAAGTCTCCTGCTGAGAATGTTTGTTGTGACATTTGAAGAACAACCCTTTATTTGTGCAAATTTTATCTTTAAAGAATGGTGATGAAATGGAGAGTTTGTAACCTTCAAATGTTATCTTTTTCCTGATTCATTCTTGTACTTGTGTTATGTGAAGTTCACTTTTAATATAGTAGATCGTGCTGTTGGATAATTCCTCTATTGAGCTTGTCCTTGTCTTTTTGACACAGTACAGTTTTGCGTTAACATAAACCTTTTCTGTATTGTCAGCGGAAATAACTCTGATTATGGACCAAAGTCAATTGAACAATTTAGCAGATTCTATCTTCTGCCTTGCAATTGTTCTAAATTATGCAATTTATGTTTCACGGCATCAGGTTTTTTTAAAAATGCCGCGTTTTATATCCAGCTTCTATTAGTATTCACTGCTTTGATTTTGAAATACCAAAGTGCCCACTTTTTTTGTTTTTCCGTCTACTCTCCTATTTGTTTGCTGAAATGAATCCTGTCTCTATGAATTCATATCTGGAAAATCTCAAACTGAATGATTTCAATGAAAAAGTCAAACATGCATCACCATCTTCAAGTGCAGTTTCATACTTTTTTTTTCTAAACATTTTACAGTATATTTCAACGAAGCTCGAGTTTGAGCCAACGCAAATTTGTTTTCCATGAACCGAATCTAAGAATTCTGTCTATCTTCTCTCTCTTCCAATAATTTTTTCTAAAGATAAATCTTGAAAAACCTTCCTTAAAGGGCGAGTGGGAAATAATGTCGGCCCTGGAATCAAACAGAGATTCAATGAGGAGGTGAGCAGCGAGAGTGGAGAGGACCTAATACAGTTTTGTGCGTTGAATGAATTGCGGATAAACAACATATCGACTATGTATTATCAAGCAAACATACATCCCAAAGAAATTTGAGATGCAAGAGTACTATCTTCTGCTAACGTCGACTCAGACTATGGACTAGATGGGGTGCAAAGCCAATAAAAACCAAACCGGTATACACAGAAAAGTTGAACATAGAAAATTTGGCACGCCCACAACAAGCAGAAACTCGACGACATCAGTAACGTGCACGAGATACAAAACGTAAATTGTCTTTGAAGCGAAATTGAAAATGCCATAGAAAAAAGCTATATAAAAACGAATGACAAATCATAAATAAACGGAACACAGCGACTCCCTGATTTGACGAAGAGATCAGAGAGCTAGCAACAGAGAAAACGAAAGCCTTCATAAAATGTAAGACACAGAAAATGCTGGAAGCAAGAGATAGATACGTGCAAGTACGCAACGAAACAAATCAAAGAATTAGAGAAATAAAGAGAGAAATTGGGAAAGGTACACATCAAGTGAAATGGAGCATGGTTTGTATGGCGCACAGAAGCAAATATGGAGGATGCTACAAAACCAGAAAAAAGAAACATGTGAAACCGTAAAAATCAATAACATAGAGAGTAATGAATGGATGGAGCATTTTTGAGAGCTTACCAAACAGTGAAGATCAATCGTAGCAACAACACAAAATGACGAATCTATAAGTGTA
>VTPC01090298.1:54453-195971 GCA_011009095.1 Ignelater luminosus
AATCTTCATTATGCGGCAACTTATTGAGAAGGCTATTGAATATGACACCCCCCTTTATGTATGCTTCGTCGATCTAAAAGGATCCTTTGATAGAATGAGAAAGGAAGATGTAATAAATATCACACGTGAAAACAGAATCTCAAACAACATCTTGGACATACTCGTAATATACGAGTTAAACACAGATGGAAAATCCGTAATATGTTACATTCTATGGATATACTGAGATCTCAATAAATAAAGGCGTGAGACGAGAGGACTCTCTAAGCCTCTTCCTGTTTAAAATAATTGAGAATCTAAAACACGGACACATTATGGGAAATTCTAAAGTGAACGTAGTCTATTATGTCGATGACGCTATGCTGGCAACCAGTACAGAAGATGATCTGCAGAGACTATATAGATTTATAATAACAGCATTACGATATAACATGGAAATCTCAAGCAACTAAGAGAAAACTAAGAACAGCCGAAATGAAGATATTAAGAAAAATAATTGGAGTAACATTAAGAGACAGACACAGAAACACTAAAATAAGACAATGGTGCAACATACAGGACGTAGTAAGGTGGACAAAAGACAGAAAGAAGGCCTGAAACGAACGAAAGAATTGCAAAAACAGTTCAGAGATGGGATACCAAGAGATAGACGACCACCAGGCAGGCCACCGAAAAATTGGAACCAGAGCTGGTTGTTATCATCCGCCGAATAAAGATACTTGACAAGCAGGACATGGTCCTAGTTAAAGAAAGAAGAAGAAATGCCAAGTTAGTTTGAATTATTCACTTTTTTGCCGTCATCTTTTAGTCGTACCTTACTAATTATCATTAATCTACAGCTGAATAATTTAGTTACTTGAATTATTTGCATACTGGAAAATCAATTCAATTTTTTTGAATTTGCAAAAATGACTTAAATCCTTAAGACAGAGAATTTCTTTTTCTACGCATGACCTTCAACTCGAGGCATTCTGCTATGCATTCAGGAATTAGAAACGGGACAGGATTTAACTGAACGAGAAACCTACATGGCGCTGATTAACTAATCCACTTGATTTTTGCCAAAAAATGACTTTCAATAGTAACTTTCTTTCTATTTATTCTTAATTTTATTCATTTTTCTTGCGAAGGGCGGACCTTAAGCCATGTTAACTGTTTCTGTTTCTAAAAGAGTATCAGCTATGACGAAATCTCAAAATTTATCAATATAAAAATTCTAGAAATGGTGATTAATAGGGACAAATAAGATCAATTACTGGATTTTCCAGAAAAAAAATCCAAAAGAGAAGTATTTTTGTTAAGTTTAATCAAACATTTTAGAATCTAGAACAAAATAAAAACAAATCATTTTCATCAACTTAATCTCAGATTCACTCAACAGACAACAAATATAATTTTATCATCGTCTTGTCGTCACAAGATAAATAAATTTAACCATCATCTAATTACAACAATTTTATGTAATGTGTATCATGTTTTTTTCTTTTTAATTTTGAATACCAAAGTTCTCGCCTTTTTTTCTCGACTCTTCTATTTTGTTAATTGAAGATCACACTGACAACGACGACATCATGCATACTTAATTATTTTTGACCTCGATGTACAAATTTCCCTCAAAGATTTTGTTCAGTTGTATTACGCTGTAATACACGTGTCAACGAAATCTCTCGATAAATCTGTATAATGTATATAAAAGCGCGGGAGGGAGAGGGTACAATATTAATTCATACACGTGAATAATATTTCTCCATTCTTTTTCCTCTCCAATTTAAGTATATTGTCAGGTATTGTTTTTTGTTGATAGTTAAACTCTTTTCAATAAAAGATTTTATGGATTGGAGTTATTAGAGCGTAAATTTAATGTACATCGGAAAACAATAGGGTATACAGGCGACTTTAATGAGAACTTCATTGTTATAAAATGTTAATTGGTTTTTACGTGTGTGAGAATGTTACGTTCGTTCTTCTTGATTTCATAATAAAATTAGGGCATTAAAATATTACCGTCAATTAATAATAAAGCATTTATACAGGGTGTATTAGAAAACAATAATTTTAATTGAATATAGTTTTTTCACATGTTTGTTGGGAAAATTTAATTAAAATGCATTGACCTTGCTTGGTGATTTCATAATGATGTGTAGTATGAGTATAGGTTTTTGCAAACGGAAATATCATTAAAGGTAATTTACAAAGTAGTACCTTGTAATTAGACCGCTTATTAGTATGCTCATGGCTCATAGCCGTGAGATTTGACTGCATTATATAAAAAGAGATTTTTTTTAAAGAACACTCCGTTTTCTTAGAAGGTATAAATTTATGACATCAGAGTTATTTCCAGCAAGAAAAAATCAATCTTCTGAAACTTAAATGGAGGAAGATTGATTGGGGCTTTAACAAAATTACTCCTAAGAGTGTTGGCGAGAAAATCCATTTATGAAGTTTCTTTTATAAAGAAATATTTCACAAATAAAAGAAAGAAATGTTCTTGGCTCTTTTTTTTAAAGGTGTCAGTAGGGTACTATTAGCTTTGTTTTTATTGGAGTAACTTTTTTTTAGAATTTCAAACTGGCTGAAGTGTTTTTTAACGTTCTAAGCGTTGATGTGATTGACACAAAAATTAAAATTACTTAACAATTAATTTAATTTTTTATTTTAATTGCCTATATACCAGGTGTAGCAGCGACTAACACAGTGCTGAGCGCCTGTGGTTCATTAAATGTTTGCCAAAGCAACGTAATGAATCTTTCTTGTAAGTAGTAGTTCTAGTATAGCGATAATCAAGGTCAGTGGTAACAATACAAGCAGACTGGTTCCTCGTGTATTAGTGCAATCAGGAAATCATAATATCATGTTAGTAACATACCAAACAATAGTTTACCGAGCGATTGGTTAACAGACTTCGGGAGAAAAATTTAGAATTATCCATAGCCTCGAAATGTTTTCACATTAATTAATGTGCTCCTGCAGAAGCACTTGCCTACCTATCTTCAAGTTGAATTTTATATTAAAATTTCTACATGGTACGCATCTTAACATATCACCAAAATCTTTCAAAATGCCATACAATTTCCTTGCGCGGATCTTAGTCTGATTCACAAATTCTGTGGAAATGAATTGTTATGTTCGGTATGCTATTTTAAAAGATGGTTGTTGTCAAATCGTTTTGGGAATGAACTTAAAGAAAGTTTTGTTACTTGTCCAAAATCAAGTTACCATGTTTTGATGAAAAATAAGAAATTATTGTCTTGATCAGTTTTTCTGCAACTCTTTCGTGTTTTGGATTTTATGGCGTCTCCAAGGCATCTTTCCACAACTTAATAGTCAAAAAATCTAAAAGTGACTCTGTTTAGCAACTAAAGTAAATGCCTTGTTTCAGATATTGCTTATAGAAACCAAGACAGCTGATTTGGAACAATCGTAGAATTTATGTAGGTCCTAGGCATTGGCAACATCCAAAAGTTGTTCTTTTTTCTTGGTTATATTGGAATGTCTTCTCAAGAAACTCCTTTGAACTGCTAACCATATATGGTATTCGCTTGGTGTTGATATTATATCACTTTTTGATCATGTCAGAATTCTTGCCTTTCTTCATTTTTTGTTTTGCGAATGAATTAGTTTTCAATTTTCAACTTTACAGTTATATTTGCTCAGAAGAATCTAGAGAAAGATAATGAACACTCGGAAAGTTTTATCAGTTCCGCGGTCGGTGAAAACACTGATCGTGGTTCCTTCCATGTTTGAAGTCTGTCCCTAGGGGTATGATTCCTTGCCCTCCTGGATATTCGCTTTGCGAGACTAGTAGGTTAGCGCCCCCGAAGTCCCAATCCAGCCAGTGGACATTTGTATGCCCCAACCAACAAAAATTAAATTAAATGTTTGGAATTCAAGAGTCTCCTTCTTCATAATCTTTGACTATCACTAGCAATATCCGGGCACACCAATTCAACATTTCACAAAGATTAACGACGAGTTCTTCCGCTTCCAATGACAGTTTTTCATCTTCACGCCGCACTCTCATCAGTCATCACCGTTCAAGAACATCGGCACCACCATCACTAACTATACACTACTTTCTAGAATTTCACGACGTTTGCTACCAGCCAAATCTAAATAGCTTTACCGGTATAAAACCTTACCGTACACAACCACCTTCGACCGAAGAAATTTCAGAAGGGATCTAAAACGGCCATCTGCCTTTTCAACGTTGAGTTCCCTCCCTTTCTCGTAGAGCCTTTCGTCGAAAGTTTGACTAAAACTACATCAATTGTCAACTTTGACAGTAGGCAGAAATACGAATGAACTAAATAGAAAGTTGCCAAAGGTATTGAAACGATCACAATTACATTCTCATCGTTCTATGTTGGTTTGCACCACCAAATCGTACAAAAAATCCATACTTTTCTTTTGAGAAAATCTAAAAACTCACGAGAAATAATATTTTGAGATTGAACCTCTTTTGGCAGAAAGACATATTATTAATTGAGCATTTTAATTAATTTGGGCAACAAATATGGGTTTGATAGAAGACAGCTTTATTGAAGTGAAAAAATGTCAATGATTCGATTTCAATGAAGTTTTTCCTCAAAAACTTTCCTATAATTAGTAAATTACAATTGGAATTCATAGGTTTGAAGTGTTTACCTTTTCAATACGGGGGATCACACAGTTCATTCGTTTTCGACGTAATCAGTATCTAAGGACCTCATATCAGTAGTTCTTATTTGCTTATTGCAAAGAAAAGGTATTTCTATAGCACGCCTAAATAGTGACTTGGTATAAATTGCTTCTGCTCTTACATCATCCTTAAGTGGTATGTCATCTGTTTGCTGACAATAATGTATAAGAGTGAATGAATTAATGGCAAAAGCCTTTTGAATGGGTGCATTTCAAAATGACATTTCATATCATAAGACAAATAATGTTGGAAGATATTTAGTACAGCAGTGAATCACATTTTCCTCCATTAACTAAAATTGGGAAAACAAAAAATTGGAAACTCCTATAACTCATTGAATACTGCACATTTATCTCTGTATTAAATTTTAAATTATTTTGCATTCTGTATCGCGAACAAGAGATATTTTTAGTTTAATTCTGTCCACGTGGAAAACATGAGTAATCCTCTTGTGTATGTGTGTGAGTGGTGTAGACAAGCAAAATGCGGGTGGCTGCTTGACATCCTACTAGAGGAGGAGATAAAAATTCCGTGGTTTTTAAAAATTGTGAAAATAAATCTATTAATAATGACAACAAAGAGCAGTTTAATTTTAGTTTGCAGCTGCGTTTTCTCCATTTCCAAATATAACCAAAAATGGGACCACCAGGAAAAAGGAAAACGTAAATAGAAAGATTTAAACATCAACCATACGCACAAACGTTTCATGGCTGTCCTATATTTAAATGTCGATTTTGCAAGATTTGTAAATTTTGATTTTTGGATTTATCAATGAATTTAAGACTTCCTTTTGCTCTTAATACCCCAGAAATGTTTGTTATTTCTGCACCAGTTGACCTTAAAACTACTGACCTGGTTATGTCAACCGTTAAGGATTCAGCAGGTTATTTTACCAATGGACACGAGGATTTCAGAGTATAGAAACGTTTTTCTTTATATTTTATTAGTTTGTTGGTTGCAAGTGTGTGTTTTTCGAATGTTTTCTGGCAAATGAATTGTCTGCTTGTGCTTGGCAGTTAGTTAAAATATCAAATTTATTGTTATTATATAATTTAATTCGAATTTGCGTGTAAAACGACATATTGATAAGAATAATTAATTCTTACTAATCTTAATATTTACCGTTGCGGTTCATTCATTAGGTCGTTTAATTATTCAGAATAATAAATTATTGCTTAATAGAATTGGCAGACCGCAATAATTCTGGATAGAACCGCCTTCACTGAAATTGTTCCAAAAACAAAACTTTGACATCAGGAACTATAGCCCGTCTGTCTATGATTATTTTCGTCCTGGCCTAAGCAAAATACACACAAATGCTATACTGCATACAATCGTTTCCCGTTTACTAAATAATCCGTTTTATACTTGTCCGTAGCATAAAGAAACTAAACATAGTAATTGTGTGAACTCGTTCGCGACCGACTGCTAAAATTTGTAGAACATAAATAGCAACAAGATTTGTTTTTATCTCAAAGTTCATTCCCTGTTTAATTATGAATCAAAATCTTGCCAAACTTCAGGTTGTACGTGCACATATTATTTAAACACTTTGCAGTAAATTAAAGCAAGGTGCGTTAGTACTTGCTTGATTATGGTTGTAATTCGCTTTAAAAGTTGTATTTTAGACTTTGAACTTGTTATAACAAAAACAATTTTATTTTTATGTGCATGAAAATTACTTTTTGGTCAAGATGAAGTTTTAATCGAATCCAAAATATTTAAAAATCCTTATCTTATTAATAGAAGGACGTTTTCCATATAACGAACTTGAAGATCTTGAGTTGTATAAGTGACCCCTAAACATCATTTTTGTCCCCAATAAACCATAAAAAAATTTGTTTATTATTAAAAGTACTACACGCCATTATCTCTACGTCATATATCAGTGGGTGTGTGCAAAATCGAAAATAGATTGGGAAATGTGACGATATGCTAACGCTACACGAAAAAACGAGTGCGTCACAAAAGATCTAACAAATAATACGCGCTGCTTTCAAATTTTATCAGAGTAAGTCCGGCCCTTGTTTTGTATAGACGCGACTTTTCAAAACGTGAATGACCCATAGTGATCTGCGATTCGCCATCTGTGTCATATGAGTGACAGTTGTGAAAATATTTGCCACCATTTAGGAAAATTTTCGTGTGCCATCAAATGCACAAAATAAAAAAATCGGAGGTACCTATCTCTAAAAAAAGAACTTTACCGTCGCACGTTTTAATTTTGATTTCTATTTATATTATCGCCGTTTTGTCTATTTTACATAACCGTAACTGAGAATATTTCAGAAAGAATGTTTCCAATAACTCCTATTTTCTTTCAGATTAAGTGTTTGCTCCTGAAACGGGGGTTTCGTATTAAGAGGAAGCATCACAAACGTCTCGGAAGAAAATTAAATAGAGGCACTGCAAGTGTTGGAAAAGCGAGAGAGGGGATGGTTTACTTGTTGGCTAATTGGGGTATGGGAGATTCTGAAACCCGAAGTAGACATTATGCAGAACAAGCTCATGACTTGCTTCGTCTCGACCAACATCTTGATGACTATGATGAAATTGATTTGCATCCGTTAAGAAACCAGGTAAGACGGGAATTTAAATTGATGATTTCCCCAGCCCTTATATATTTAATAGAGAAACCAGCGTCCTTCATTTTATTATTTTCAATGCTAAATTGGTTGACTAATAAAACCTTTCTAGTAGATTATAATTTATTTAACAAAACGAGTGGTGTATGTTGTTGCAAAATCGCCTGATTCAATTCTGGAACTTTCTGCTAAGTGCTAAGAGAAAGTTGAAAATTTTATTGTGTAGTAGTGTGAATGTGTAATCGAGGGCATATTTGTAGGTTTTATAAACAGTAAAAACGGATTTAACGCTCTTTGAGTTTATTATGAACTTGAAATTAATTGCCACGTGTATATCACAGCAGGATGTTAACTAGAACGTCTGATAAAGTATTATTATTTGTATTTGACGCAAAAATAAAAAGAAATCTAAAATTGGCTTATCAAATCATCGATGCGATATCCGTGATATTTTTAAATGCGCTCGAAAGTGTATCTGTGCGCATTTAAAGGAGAAATTTACAAGTTTAATTTTAAAAAGTCAGAAATTCCTCTTGCAAGGTTCCGTGGGTGTTATAATTACAGATTATTTTTTACATCCTTGCTTTAATGAACTCGTTTGCCAATCGTAAAGAGTGATAAATACAATAATATTGGTTGTTTCAAGGAATTAAATATAAAAAGGTTAAAAAATTTCAATTTTTATAGAACAGGAAGTTCAGAATTCTTGGATGTCTTTGAGTTTATCTTTTCATAGATAGATACAAGCAATTAAAAACGTACGAGATTTACAAAGATATTAGTTTTCTTTTGGTAACGATCTTTTTCAAACAATCTTGAGGGAAAAATATATCGATTTTTGCCCCAATGAACCGAGAATTGAAACAAATGAAAATCACAAAAACGATTTTATTTCGTTTATAGCTTGTGATCCGAAAACATACAATTTTTTTCCCAGCTTTTATTTGGTAAAATCAAACTTAATGCAAATTTGAAGAGACTCAACCGTGAAAATTCATAAAATTGGATTGGGATCATCTTGGTCAATTTTGGCAAGAGTTCAATATTTGGGTATACCCAAGAAAAGTTTTATTTTTTTGATTGGATCGTTTCCCCAAGACATGGTGATAATAATAACAATCCCCCATCCCCAACTTTGAAAGCCTAGATTTTCTGGCTATTCTGTTTTATTTGCTATGGGTCTACTAGCATGGAAGACTACAGAAGTTTTTTTTTAGCAATACTACACACAGTTTACTTTCATTGGTAAAATAGTGCACATGTAAAGTGTCCATGCCAAAACTAAACTGGTCAACAACTGAAGTGATCATCAAGACTGCCAAACTTTCACAATGAGAAAGTAACCATACATCATTTGAAAACAATGCAGCTTTGCCCAGAGATAAACATATTGCAAACTAAAACACAAAATCTAATCTTCTAAATTTCAAGTTATACCAATTTAAGTTTTGAAAGTTCATTTCCCTTATGATCAATGCCCAAACCCTACAAAGATGATTAAAAATCTACATCTGAACTTCACAATCTTTAACTTGTGATGGTTGGCTATGCATTGCTTATTATGGATGAAATTATTTTTTGACATAGTTACCTACAAGCAAACAGATAAATTATTTTAATGGATAAATCAGATAAATTGCGTCAAAGATGCTTGATTGCAAAAACACTCCAAAACCATACATTGTAATTTGAAATACTAATTAAGATGGCAAGTTGTCCCAAAGACATCTTTCTGGACACAGGAACATTAATGATATAAAATTAGGGGGCAACTCCCTTAAATGCCAATGTGAAAATTATCAAATAAAAAAACGCCGACGATAATTTTTCAGTACACAAGCTTTTATAAAATTAACAATAACAACAAAATTAGATTTTCTGAAAATCCATTAAAAAGTAAATAGAACTAATCTAATTTTCCCCATTTTCCTTGTAACACAATATAGGGTGCTTTTTATCATCCAAGCCCGATAATACAAATTCTAATTCTTTAATTTATTGCAAATTAAAGTATAATTAACTTTGAATCTTGAATACTTTCCAATTTACTTGCCAATGAACTTACTTAATTTTATTTACCGTTTCATTGATCGTTCTTATCCATATAAAAACATTTCTTTTATCGGGAATTTGAGTACAAGACCTTTAGAATTTCAAATCATGCCACCTTTTGAGTTTTCGAAAAAAATAAAATTAAGAAATGATCTATATCTAATATCTAGGTTGCAGTAATAATGAAAACAACTATGTACGTAAGATATCTTGAGATGTTCTGGAAACACTTTATTATCATTATTATTTCCATTGAATTAATTTGATTGATCTATTGTGTAGGTAAATGGAGTACTATTTTTATTTGATATTTTATCAGCCGTTTTATCCATTGTGATATCTTCTAAATAAAAATGCTTTGCAATAGAGATAATATTAATGTGACAACGCTAGATAGATTATTTTGATAAAAAAACAAATATTTATCCCAAGTTTTATATTAATTAATTATAACTTTACGCATAATTGGCAGTGATTCATAATAATTTTCAGTTATAGATTTCAATTTATTTTGATAGTTCTATTAATTGTGTTTTCAAATAAAAATAGAAATACCCTAATCAATATTAAGTAAAATAGATTGAAAGTATCAGATTATCAATTAGTAATAAAATTTAGAAACATTCTATAATTGTCAGATTGACAACTGGAATATAACCTATAAATGACAGCTTGGCAAATATCGTTACATAACCTCAAAAATATGTTTTTTTTATTTTAATTTTTATTTTCAGGTTGGAGGACACACAAGACTTATGGTATTAAATCCAAGTACAATTTGTAAACCGTTAAATTACAGAGAATTAGATTTCTACCAAAATATTCAAGACAAAGACATCAAACTATTTGTACCAAAATATAAAGGTAAGCTGAGTAGGTAGTAAGGCAGTGTTCGAACCAAAAGACTCAATCCCAAGTGAAAAAACTATTACCAAGTTGAGCAGTGAACAATTACTTCTTTTTCTACATGTAGAACTTTCACTTTATTCGCAAAAAATTTATTTTTTTAAAGTGAGTTCTGTGATTATACTTTTTAGTATTATCCGAATAATTCTGGATAAAAGAAACTTTGTTGATTAAAGTTGAATGTATAATGAATTTCCAGAATTGTTCAAATAATAATTGTTAAAACCATGTATACAAACCTAAGTTAGTGCTAGTTTTACCTGAAATATTCTTAGTGCTGTTTTAAAAATGATACTTTGTAAAATAAAAAGTAGCGAAATAAATAATTATAGAAAACGAATTCTAAATTAGTAAAAGCATGTTTGACAATGAAATATAGCTTCTGCTAGAAATATAAATAGGTTATTGAGAATACCAGAACATATATCACCTAACATTGATCATTGTCATGTTTTTTGTTTTTATTTTTACATCATCGATTAATTAACTTAACAAATAAATGTCTTGTGTTTTGTGTGATTTGCTTATTAGTACTCTTTTTTGTTTTGCCAAAACTTGCACGTAATTCAAATAGTAAAAGTAATTCACTGATAACATGGATATTTGAAATTAAACATTTCTGAGATTCTTTTTAATTAAAAATGAAAAAGCTGCTGTAACCGTGTTACCAGAGGATTATCCCGTGCAGTTTTTGCATTAATTTTTAGATTTTCATTTTAATGGTATTACATTACATTTTTAATTCTGAAACTTGAATGCCAGAAGAAAAGTGAAAGTTTCAGAATAATAAGATTGCATTTTTTCTCCTGTAAAAACTCGATTATTTTCAAATAAACTAATTTGAGGTAAAGCAAAAATATTTTTTTGAAAAATATTCTCTAAGTAAGTTAAGTTACTGGTGTAATTGTTTTGTGTGAATGAGGATTGTTGTTATTATAATACAATTTTTATTTGAAATTTCGGTTTTGGTATGAAATAAATAAATGAACAGACAGTTAGAAACATTTTCTTTTTGGAATTTTTTGCGCATAAGTAGTGAAAATTGTTTCTTTGGTTTAACTAAGGTAAGTATAAAAATTTTAAAATGTCTCTAATTATAGACGAATGTGTGATTGCCTGTATGAATGGATTATTAGACATCGTTATGCCACAATCATTTGTTTTATTGAGGAATTCGGCATCGAGCTGGATCGGGAGACACAGACAGACAGACGGCTGCCTGCTGCCTGGCCTTCACCTGATCGCTACCTCCATGCGACCATTCGGGGTTTGTATGGACGACTTCCATTATTTCCAATGGTTGGAAAGGCTCTTTTAATTTTGTTAGGGCATTTAATAGAACACAGACTAAATACTTTAAAAAATAAAATTACAAAAACGTCTGCATTCTATTAAAGTTAAAAGTTTCCTTTTTAATAAAATTGATAATTAAAAATAATAATAATCTTTAGGAATGTTAGCTTATTTCAAATCATAATTTCATCATACGATTTATTTACCATTACATCACATTAGTTTTGTGTTTCCCATCTTAGTTTTGCTTTTTGTGGTGTTATGGCTAAATTAATCGGCTTGTTTTATCATTTTTGATTTGTTTTTGCTATCATTTTAATATTCTTGGCTTTTAGAAATAAAAGTGTCGTTTAAAATGTGTTTTACTACGTCTCATTACATTTAAAATTATTAACATTTTCCTACACTCAACACAAAAAAAAGAACTAGCTACACAAGTAATCTATAGATAATAATATTATTTATTGCTGTGGCTAATTACTTTTTTCTTATTAGTACTCTTGCAATATCTATAAAATATTAATTGTACAATATTTTTGTTATTTCTAACAACATGGGGGTCTTGACTTAATATTGAAAATATAATAAAAAGGTAAATATGTAAAAGGATTCTTTTAAAACTGTGTGGAATGCTCGATTGAATTTTCAAATAATTGGAAGGTGGGTAGAACTAATTCTAGCTAGCTTTTTAGAACTATTTCTAACACTGCAAACATAAGAATGTTAATTTTCTAAGGTATGTATTTTAACATTCCCATCAACATCATTTCTGCTTTAACTCAAATACTATGCTTGGAAATAATGCATATTTTGAAGATTTCAGTAAAAAGATTAAAAAGAAACAGACACTTAATAGCTAATAGTTATATAAAGTTGCAAAATCCTCTTTTTTACTATTTTGTTACTTTTTTCAATATTAAGAAGTAAATTACATGAAAGAGTGATACGAAATAATGAAGATATTGTCTAGAAGTTATTTTGCAAACAATTACAGTTAGATATTACTCCCCTTTCCTTTTACTATAATTCATATTATTCTTCTGATTGTATAGATATGCGCTAACCAAAACGGCAAATTGTTTCAGGTGTAATGCAAGCTACATTATGCAGTGGTGCAAAATTGGAGAAACGTTACAGTCCCAGTTTTCGTGATGAATCATCTAGATCAAAGAGTGGCTCCAAACGTAAACGAGAAGATGTCATAAAGTAAATATTTATTTTGTCTTCTAGCCTTACCCTTCCAATTTAGGTAACAATTATATGCTTTGTGTGAATTTTGGTTTTTTCTGTGTGTGAAATGTTATATATGTGTGTGTTGTGTGTTCAAGAGTTTTATTTCTTTTTATTTTTTCGCATTATATTTTAGTTTATTTTATTGTTACCTAACTGGGCTTTACAGAGTGCTTCAAAACTAAAAAATGATTAAAATATATTAGAAAATGCTGATCCCAATTTTTAAGGGGTGAGGTCATATATCAAAAAGTTAATTTCATATCTTGTTTGTTGCTGTTCTTCAAGTACATTTTGTTTTTAGGATCAGAGTACACCATAATGGGAATCCTAAAGATGTCATGAAAAGCATCTCACAAGCAGATAATACAAACAAGCAATACTTCTTAATGCTAGAAAATATCACATCTCATTATGGCCATCCGTGCATCTTAGACTTGAAAATGGGCACTCGTCAACATGGTGACGATGCATCAGCAGAAAAGAAATATAAACAAATGGCAAAATGTGCAGCAAGCACGTCGGCATCACTAGGTGTTAGATTATGTGGAATGCAAGTGTATCAAGCTGACACAGAACATTATTATAAGAAAGATAAATACTGGGGTAGAGAATTAAACGAGGAAGGCTTTAAAAATGCACTCTATCGGTTCTTCCATAATGGTTTTGGACTTAGAGTTGGAGTTATAACAAAAGTGATTTCTAAATTAGAACAATTAAGAAGAGTAATTGAACAACAAAGTAGTTACAGATTTTACTCATGGTAATTATTTAATGTTTATTTTTTAATTACAGTGGTGTACCTAATAGTAACGGTAAAAAATTTATTATTAATTGTAATTGTATAAAGAGTCCTTGTTTTATAAAAGTATTAGATTACTGCAATTAAGGTAAGTGGTTTTTGTGTGGACTCAATACATCATAATTAAGGTAGTTATTTTATGTTCTACATACTATTTGATTTTATAAAGAAAAGAATGATCACAACAGTAGTAAATCTCACAAATAAATGTAATCAACAAACAAATAAATAATATCCCAATGAAATAATAATGCATCTTGTATTAAAATAGCTAAAAAATATTTGCATTTGGGAAGCCGTAAGTGGGCTCATAGAATTAAATAAAATAAAAAAGTTATTTAGAAATATGTATTTAGTAATAATATTAATAATCACAAATATTTATTAAAGCCAGTTTTTCTTTTTGTAAAAATGCCAAAACAGCATTTCCTCATAAAACAATCCTTGCGTTTGGTAAGTTACCTCTGACAGCTGTTTGTGCTCAGAATCGTCTTTTGTCCTTGTCACTCAAATCTGGATTGTTATTTGAGTGACAAGAACAAGAAACGATCCTGAATAAAAATAGCTATCAGAACCTTACTGAAGGCAGGGAATATTTGAAACAAAATTTGACATAACCTGCAAAAGAAATTAAAGAAATAATGAATGCAGTTTCAATAATAATTACTGCTGCTTCTCTTTAAATGTTATGCAAGCCCTTTTGTGAATAGATTTTCATGCAAACTACGAGAATGATGTGTAACTCAACGTTATTGTCTTATCGATTAATAAATTCGGTACAAAATCATGTCCAGTATGAATCCATTATATAAAATTATTTCATTTATACTTCTGTAACCATTATAGTATGTTTATTTCATGACCCAGTTTTATAATAACTAATAATCATTGATTGGTAATTTTCAATTTCAACACACCTATTGATTTTATATTAACATTACATTTTACAGTATCAAAGCTAAAAATAAAAACAATATAACATGCATTAATTATGATATATTTATGATGTAACGAGACAACTTCATAATTTAAAACGAAGACAATAATAAAACAACATGAAAAATTTTAGGTTATAAGCTATCATTATTAACCTTAAAATTTTTTATTAATGAACTAATAAGGTACACCACTACTTTGTTATTATAATTATTGGTTCTTTAAAATTATTATTTTTTTTTCTTTACAGTTCATTATTAATAGTATATGAAGGAGATGGTGGAATTCCAAGAGTGACAGTATCAAGTACAAATTCTCGCACATCGGATAATCTAGTTCCTAACTACTGTGATGATTGCACCCAAGAATCAGAAGATAATAGTCAAGAGATACCCTGTTGTTATGATGCAGATACCAGTAATTCTTCTATGGATCTCAGCCATGAAGAAGTAAGTCAGGACTCACATCACAGAGGTTTTGGCGAAGCAGCAGCTCGAGGAGCTAAAAGTAGTAATTTTTTTCCGATATCAGAAGATACAGTGTTCATGGATCCCCCCACTAATATTCCTCGTATTACAACATCCAGTCCTGTGGAAAGTTGGATGATGTATTCAAATAGCAGTAGTGATGAATATTCATTATCCGGCCAGTTCCATGGTGGAAGTTCGAATGATGACGCATCTGATTTCGAACCCACATCTCCAAAAAAGAATAAACCAAAACACGAGTGTAAACCAGTACAATATGTAGATTTAGAATTGGAAGATGAAGATGATGAAGAGTTGAGTCCAACTGTTTCACATAAAACGGTCCCCAAAAGATTAAGAGTAAAAGAATCGCATTTAACTGTGGCTTCCAGTAGTGCACGCCCCCGATCACCAAGCTTAACTCAAGTTGATGTTCGCATGATCGATTTTGCACATACGACGTTTGCAGAAAAGGCGAATGCTTCTAGTTCAACTATGGTACATCATGGACCTGATGGAGGTTTCTTAACAGGAATAGATAGTTTAAAAAGATTATTGCTCCAGATTTTATCAGAAGGTTGACTTTTATAAAATATGGTGCTTCCTTTGAATAAAAAAAAAGGCTGCTACTATATTGTAGTAATAAATCTTTATTTATTTTGTGGTTTCAAAAACGCAATTTCTTAAAAAGAAAATTACGGTTTACCTACTTAATAGAGAGAATATCTACAAAGATATTTGGATTTGATTATCATCTAAATATCGTTTTGCCAAGTGTAAACATACATAACACCATAATAGACGATCGATGATTTATGATCGATAGTTCAATTTGTAATTTAATTTATTTTTGTCGTTAATGTGTCATTAAGAAGCGAATGGTTTTTTCTTTTTGTATGGTGATTTAAAAAAATTTTTTATTCTTGTAATTATTATTCATATTAATAACAGTATTCTTGTATGATAGTAAGGGGGTGTTACTAGTGTGTTAGATAGCTCCATATATTTTGTGTGTAAGTGACCATGTAAAATCTTTATCCCTGTGATTTTCATGTAAATATTGACTTTAATATTATGAATGGATGTTAATTTCTAGGCATTCCATTTATTTCATAATCTCAGATTAATACTTATTTCAGTGAAATGTAATATTCTGCTAAAACTATGAACAAATACTTATTATTACTTAAGATGTCGGCAACATTTCTTCAATAACTACTATTTGTGGAAAAAATCTGTCTTTTAATAAAATATTCCCAAAAGGGACCATTTTGAATAAGCATTGAATGTTGCTAGTTTCTGGCCACGTTATGGAATATGTTTAGGAATTTCGAATGTGTTGTTTGTATTTTTTGTGTTGAAGAATGTACTCTTGTTAATAAGAAAATATATAATTTAATAAAAAAAAAGTTTTTCATTTATAATACTAATTACAAGGTTTTATATTATCTATACAGGTATGCAGTAGTAATCACCACTTAATCACAAATTAACGTCAAATCATACTTCAACAACAATTAAAATTAATAAATGCACGGTTGTTATATTTTACCCTAGGTTTAAAAAAATATATGAAACAAATATAAAAGAAAAGACATTAACACAGCAAACAGGAATAAATAAAGAATATAATAATTATGTGAACCCCTTGAAAGTCGAAGCACACGATTCATAGTATTTCCTAAAAATCCTCCAGTTCTTTCTAAATCATCGTCCACTTCACGAAGTACTTTGTCCTGGTATTTGACTTCATTTCCAATGTCTATCGAAAGCGATTTTAAAACGTGTATTTTGTCTTTTAATTCGTCAGCTAAACGTTCATTTTCATCTTCTATTTCATTCGGATTTTGCGATAGTGGTTCGTAATAATTTCCAGCGTGGGATCGTCTCATTTTCGAAGCCAGTTTGGTAGATGAATTTTGAAGGTTATTATAGAGGTTTTATCTACCTTAAATTACAACACATTATATACTTTATTACACTCTCACTATCTTACGGCTCACAACGAATGTTTATAATGCTTAGAAAATTAAGAATTGTCGACTATAAACTAAACATTCTCGAAACCTATCACTCTTTCGCAACGTAATCACTGATCGGAACTTAAATGACAAGTACACGTCAACTGTCATATACAGTTGGTAGTTCATATGTACGTCTACATCTAATAGAGTTACATCGAATACAATACGTTGCGTCGAGATATAAGATTCACGAACTACAGTAAGTCGTTCCTGGAAAGAAGAAAACACAACTATAATTGCCAATGCTCAATATATTTCCTTATTAATTAAACCATTGATTATACAGTGTATTTTTTTAATCACTGGCCGTAGGGATTCTCATGTTAAAATATCTACCCCATTGTAGAGAGTGGTGTAAACCAAAACTCCCCACTCAAGAATAAGAGAGGGAGGTTTCCCTTGCACCAGCGAGGGCTACAACAAGAGGTCTTGTTAGTGACAGTTTTAAAATAAAGCTCATAATGTAAACACATGCAGTTTTAATGTTCTTCCCTAGAACTTACTAAATAAATAAGTTAAATAAAGAAATAACATTTAACATGGCGCTGCGACAAAAGTAACTAAGCCGCAGATTAAATTAATTGAAAGACAGTAGAGTCGTCGTGTGAATTAAAAGTCCGCAATTAGAGTCACGATAAATAAAACATGGCAAATAACGCGCTTCTGCGATTAGTGTTAAACCACACCGAAAACCACAGTGAACAATGGAAACAGTGGATTAATAGTTTCCAAATCTATCTTAAAGCAGTGTATATCGACGATATAATTGTTTGGGGAAAATCTAAAGCAGAACATGATAGAACCTTAGAAGCAGTATTAGAAACCGCGCGTAAAAATAATGTAAAATCCAATTTATCAAAATGCACATTTGGGGTGTCGGAACTCAAGTTTATGGGTCACACAATCAGTGACCAGGGTGTCGCCATTGATCCGGACAGGCTGCATGAGATTATCGAATTTCCAGAACCAAAATGTAAGAAAGATGTCCAACGTTTATTAAGGGTTGTAAATTATGTTAGCAAATACGTCCCTAATTTCTCGGAAGGTACGAAACCGTTAAGAGAACTATTGAAAAAAGATACTTTCTTCTCGTGGGAAGAACGTCATAAAGCGGCTTTCACGAAACTTAAGAATAGCTTGGTAAACAGTCCTGTGTTAAAATATTTTGATCCGGACAAAGAAATCGTAGTTTCAGTCGATGCAAGTCAGAACGGACTAGGAGCATGTTTAATGCAAAATAATAAGCCGGTGTATTACGCATCAAAAGCGTTAACAGCAAGTCAGATTAATTAGGCACGAATTACAAAAGAATTATTAGCAATTTGGTTCGGTTTATCAAAATTTCATGATTATGTATTTGCTATGCACGTGACGGTAGAAACGGATCATAAACCGCTGCTTGCACTGATGAAAAAACCATTAATTACAGCACCCGCGCGTTTGCAACGTATTTTGTTATCGCTTCAACGTTATCAATTTACACTTATTTATAAATGTGGTAAAGACTTAATTATCGCAGACTCGTTATCTAGAGCATGTATTCCAACGACGGCGAGTGAAGATCTCGAGAATAACGATCAAATCTGCGTCGTGAATGAAGCACAAATCTCTGACGAATTCATACAAAAAATTAAGGTAGAAATAAACAATGATCGCGAATTATTAGACTTGGCAGAAGTCATAAAGAACAGGTGGCCGCACAATAACAAAACATTAAACAATTGAGTCAGGCCTTATTTCCGATATAAAGGGGAATTAACTATAGAAAATGGTATGATATATCGAAATAACAGCTGTGTTATTCCGTCAACATTAAGAAAAACGGTGTTAGAAAAGATACATTATAGTCACTTAGGTTACAATAAATGTGTTAAATTAGCGCAAGAATCCGTTTTCTGGCCAACAATTAAAAATGAAATCAAACAAATGATAGACGGGTGTCACATTTGCCAGAGATACGCGCCTTCACAACCCCCAGAACCGCTGAGGACGCATGAAATCCCGGGGCTGCCGTGGGCCAAGATCGGCTGTGATCTGTTCGAATCGCAAGGAATTCATTATTTAATCGCTGTAGATTATTATTCGCTGTAGATTATTATTCGAAATACGTTGAGGTAGAGAAATTAAATAACAACATTTCAAGCCACCACATCATAAAAATTTTTAAGAGTATGTTTGCACGTTTTGGAGTACCACAACAAGTGGTCAGCGACGGAGGAACACAATTCACCTCGCGTGAATTTGCCAATTTTTCAAAACAGTGAGAATTTAAACACATTGTCACGTCTCCGACGCATAGTCAATCTAACGGGATGGCCGAACGCCATGTTCAAACGGCGAAAAATTTAGTTAAAAAAGCTATTGAAGATAAAAAAGATCTCTATCTAGTATTGCTGCAATTGCGAAATACTCCAATATTCGGCACCATTTCTCCATGCGAAATATTAATGTCTAGAGCGGCGAGAAATCCTTTACTACCGGTCAAATGCAATAAACTAAAACCTCACATAATGGTACAGAATACCGCTGACATATCCGCCATAACCAAGGTAGACAGTCTTATTATTATAATTTTAAAAGAGGAGCCAGTGAATTACCCCCTGTGAAGCCCAATACCAAAGTACTGGTGCAGTTAAAACCCAATTCGTTCTGGCGGCCAGGTACCGTGTTACAGCGTTTAGGAGACCGCAGGTACAAAGTATCAGTAGACAATAAGGGTACCTATTTATGTCCGAAATTGAAAATTTCTTAAACCTTCTTTGAAACATAACTATGAAATCAATAACGAAGGAATTCATAAGGAATTACGATGGTCAAAAGATTTGGTTTCAGAAAAGAAGGAAGGAAAGGAAAAGGTATTGTCATTTACCAGTAGTTTAGGCTTAACGAATTGCGGTACAGAGGCGAGTGAACCGCCCTCTAATAGTAATAGTGCGCGATAATAATTTAGAAGTGGTCAGTGGTGATTATGTTCAGACAAATTGAAGTGATGACAATGTTAGTGAAGCGGTTGAACAGTCGACCGACAGAACTACTTGTAGAACTCGAAGCGGCAGAATTGTGAAACCTAATCCTAAGTATCTTTAGTAATATTGTAATATTGTAGAAAGTTTGTTTATTATTTTTTTTTAAATTTTTGTTAAAGAAAGGAAGATGTAGAGAGTGGTGTAAACCAAACCCCCCACTCAAGAATAAGAGAGGGAGGTTTCCCTTGCACCAGCGAGGGCTACAACAAGAGGTCTTGTTAGTGACAGTTTTAAAATAAAGCTCATAATGTAACACATGCAGTTTTAATGTTCTTCCCTAGAACTTACTAAATAAATAAGTTAAATAAAGAAATAACATTTAACACCCATGTTAACGTTTGTTAGGATGAAGGTTTAGACTTGAAATTTTTACACAATGTAATTTGGAACTTCTTCTTTCAATTACACTGAAAATTATGCCTTTAAAATAAAAAATAGTGCTTCAAAAAATTAAAATGTTTATGGATTTTTGTTAGCATTTTTTAGGTGGCTTTGGAAAATTTGACATATCGTGATGCAAAATAGAGCAACAATTTCAAAAAGGTAACAATACGCCAAATTTTCCTTGGCATAAAACTTTCTGGAAGTTAATTGACAATAAAATTTAAAGATTAGTGTTAATTAAAAAATGTTCTAATTCACACAACCTTTTGGACCAATTCAATAATTATTAACTGAAGTCTTAACCGTATTCATGCTGTGATTCATTCCTTGAAAATGATGCATACAAATATTTAGCTTTCATGTCTAAATTTTATTTAAAAACTGAAAATAGCAATTTCAGGTGCTGCTTAGGTAAAGATTCAATGAAGCGGAACTAATTACATAGGCGCCCTGCAGAGAACCTGCCTTGACTTGAATTGCTTGAATGTAATGGTGATGTAGAATGGATTGCCTACGCAACTGGCACTTAGCTCTGTCTATTCTCTTTTTTGGGGCGCTGTATACATCCAACCTTAACATAATTCAATATATTCTAGATATATCAACTTTGCAAAAAGATATCATGGCCAACTTTGTAAAAAACATATAGATTTCATTATTTAGACATTGATCAATATACAGTGTGGTCTAATTCAATGGGATTAAATGGGTAATTTTCTTATTAGCGCAGATAAATGAAAATGGCTTAGGTATTCGTGACCTCTTTTTTCATGCTTATTCCATTACCGTTGCCAGAAATAAGCTACCATCTTTTGTTTTTTCCCTAGAGACAAAAAGTGAAAAATGGCCGATTCCTTGAATTTGCTGTAACTCCTTTATTTTTTTTCCAATGTGTATTATCTCATAGAAATCTTTTTTTGGTAATTTTCTTCCACATCCAAAATCCTTGCTTCTTTAAAATTAGAATTGTGGCCTAAATTAAAATGATGCGCACAAAAAACAGCTTTTTTCTTTATTTTCATTAGCCAGCTGGCAGTCTCTAATGTAGTTCTTAACTCTGTTTTGTAGCCACTGTTTTGTCTGTCATATATAACTTTTTTCACAATTAAGGCAAGGGATTCTGTATACTAAATTGCTTTTTTTGACTTTTTGGTGTATCATCCTTGACAATTGTAAATAATTTTTGAATGGTTTTTGTGTTGTATTAGGCAATATTGGTTTTTGGAGTTTTTAAATTTTTATTTATTTAAGTAGTTTCATTGTGATTGAAATCACCAATATTCTCGTTTGATTCTTTGTAGTTAGTTACTGTTCTATTGATTAGTGATTTCGGATAATTATTTGTCAACAGATTCTCTCTGAGACTTTCTACATTTTTGTCCTGCAATATTTTGTCACTTAACTTATAGATTTTGCTTAACTTCTATTGGATTATGTTAATTTTTTGGTGGAAAGAATGCATCAAGTTATAATTCAGAATTCTGTTTGAATTGGTCAGCTTACTGAATAGATCTATAATCAGACTTCCATTTTCTCTTATGATTAGGATATCTATAAAAGGTATTTTTCGTTCCACTTCCGTCTCTATGGTAAACTGTACTTGTTGGTTTATTTTATTAAATACATCTATAATGTAGTTTGCTTTGTTTTCTCGTACTTATTGTATTACGTATCAGTCTGTTCAAAGTTAAGTCGGCACTATTGCTAACTTTTGTTATTGTTAGAAATAGAAAGTAGGTTAAATTAGTAAATTATTATTATGTATTTCTTCTACTCATTACGATGGTGAAATCAGTAAAACAATTAAGCATCGCATTTTCGAGTTATTCAAAATAAGTGACTTTTTAAATGTTCTAAGTAATTCCAATTAGCACTTGTAAGTAATTAATGGTTGGTTTAAATGTTGTATTGTAGATTTAAAGGTGTCTAGCAAATGCGTACATGTTACGTAAGTTCTAAGTAATTCCAATTAGAAATAGAAAGTAATTAATGATTAGTTTTAATTTTGTATTGTAGATTTAAAAGTTTCCAGGAAATGCGTATGTGTTACGTAAGGTCTAAGTAATTCGAATTAGAAATTGAAAGTAACTAATGGTTGATGCGAATGCTGTATTTTAGATTTCTAGCAAATGCGTACGTGTTACATAAGTTTTAAGTAATTCCAATTGGAACTTATAAGTAAATAGTGGTTCAAATTTTTCACTCATCTGTAGCTTACTATAATAATAATAATGATGATAATGATAATGATAATAATAATAATAATAATTTATTCGTCTTAGAAAATTTAACATTTTATAGACAAGTCAAACATAACACATATATCAATTGTAAAAACTGTTGACAGATAAGCGTAATAGTAAAATATTAAAATAGTCAAAATTAGTACAGCTTATACAAATCTATTTCATATAAACAGTTCCGTATTAAAATTTGTTTTGTTGCCTTATGAAATTTCTTGTCGTTTAATAGTCAAAGTTCTTCAGGAAGGACGTTGAACAGGTGAATTTCCAATTGCTGATTTTTGCTTAGACGTTGTCGGTGTGGTACAATATTATGTGTTTCTTGTGTCATGATCGTGAATGTGTGCATGGGTGGTATACTTATTAATTTGTTTTTTGACGTAGCATAGTTTTTGATGTACTATCATAGAATATAAAGACATTATTCGTAGTTCTTCAAATAGTACCTTGCAGTGTTCCCGGTGATTAGCTTCTTTAATAGCACGGACTGCGGCTTTCTGCAGTGTAAAGACTCTATTTAGATGTGTTTCAGCTGCGTCGCCCCATAGCATTATCCCATATGAGAGACGAGAATGAAACGTGGTGTAATAGCATGTTAAAGCAGCCTCTTTATCAGTAATTAGCCTTATTTTGTGTATTGTGTATACCACTTGGCTTAATTTGGGACACAGAGAGTTTATGTGGCTTTGCCAAGACATAGTCTCGTCTAGATATATTCCTAGAAAATTTACTGGTGTTTGAAAATTTTTATTTATTTTTTTTACAGCAAAAGTCAGTGTCTTTGTTTTTCCCTTATTCAAAAGAAGGTTGTTGGCATCAAACCAAATTTTTGAATTTGTTAGAATGTCTTCTGTTAATTTAGTGGCGTCTGTATCTTTGTCAACGTTAGTATACAGTGTTGTGTCATCTGCATACAGGATTGGGAAGACATTTGACTGTGTTATATTGTTCAGATAATCATTAATGTATATTAAGAATAGAAAAGGACTTAATATAGAGCCTTGTGGCACTCTTGTCTCTACATTTCTTATATTACTTTTCTGGTTATTTAAGAATACCTGCTGTTGTCTATTTTGCAAAAAGGTTGCAATTACAGATTTTGGCGTGCCTCTAAGACCATAATATTCCAATTTCTTCAACAGCAGGTCGTGCGATACTGACTTAATCCTGCCTCTTCTACCTCCCAAATATCTGGCAAACTGGAAATAGGTAGGGAATTTTTAACTATTCCTAAAAGTTAGGGAAAAAGTAAGGAAATGTGAGAAGATCTTTAAAAATCTAGGAACTAATAATATTAAGGTCCGGAAAAACTTTTTTTTTAAAAAAAAACTTTGTCTTTAAATGTTATAAAAATACTTTTGATTTGAGTTATTTAAGATTTTGCGGGTTGGATATCTGAAACAACTGATTAATTTACCTATAATTTAATTTTGACGTTTATTTGAATGCGTGCCCTCTGCCAATCTACCATCGCTAAAATAGAATGTATAGAAAGTTTTCAGTTGGGCCATTTATTGATTTGAAGCTTCTGGATCACACAAATGACGCAAATATCTCCTTAGGTGAAATTAATTATAATCTAATAATTCCTGTATTATGAAGTTAACTTACCTGTTGTCGGGTTATTTTTATATAAGACTTTAACTTGTTGATAACCAGAGATATCATAAATAATGGGGTGTGCTAGTTGTGTGAAGGAGTTGTAGAAATTCAATAGTTGCCCATGAGAATGAATTACACAACACATGCCATTTTTATAATTTTATTGTAAAATGACAAAGAACAAATCTAAAATTTATCTGAATCATACGTTTGATATAGTTATCAAGTTATCATTATATAATGCAATATGTTATATAGAGATTTCTAATTAATAAATTTATCTTTAAAGAAAGTGTTAGAATGAGAAAAAAACGAATAAAAAATAGAAGAATTTAAAAAATATCTCGTAATTAATAAAAAATAAACAATAATAAATTTGAACTGGCCATTCATTAACATTAATACTGATCTTGGCACACAATGTTGATAGAAACTAGAGTTTAAAATAGCTGAACAAATTAACAAAAAGACAAAAACAAACAGGGAAAAGAAATCAAACGCATTTACCATATATAAAGGTTTCTTTTTTACAACCGGAAGCCCTTTCAGCTGTATGCTGTAAATGGGGCTCTATAGAATAATTAAAGAAAAATGAAGGAGCAGCATTTAAAAATTTGAATGTGCAAAAAATTTTTTAAAACTATTTATGCAATATATATTTAAAATTCAGTTTGTGCCCATAGTTCATAGTCAAGCTAAATTACACTAAGTTTTACCCTATAAGTTTCCTAAGTATGTAAATAGTAGAGTATATGTGAATAGAGATAATATGTTGATATACGCTCTCAATGTAATGATAAATAGACAATTATCCTTGATTTGTATTAGTTGATCCCACGGTCAGGCACAAAGGCCATAGCGTTTTGTTCCTTTAATATCGCGTGTGCCAGTTCACGCTTGAAATATCAAACATCACATAGCAGAGAGACCATTGACTAGCAAAATTCTGCAGCCACACAATATTATTAACTTTATTATCTTTAATTATAATTCTTGGCTGTCAAAAATTTGCTATAAAAAATGTCTTCTTAAAAATACACAATCAGGCGATAGGTAAAAGAAAAAATAAAAAAGAAAATTAGAAAGATCAAAATTATTAGAAAGAAAAAACAAAAAAGGTTAATTTCAAAAGAAAATTTAATGCAACATAAAAATGGAAATCGCAAGTCAAATTTAACATAATACAAGAAATAAACCTGAGAAGCCGCTTGACACAAAAATAATAATATAGTTAAATTTTAATTTACTTAAAAAAGCAGTAGCAAATATAATAACAATAATTAATATTTATGTGAAAGACATGTTGTGCGTACTTAAAAAATTTGCCAGAAATCATTAAAAAAATAGATCTTTAAACACATTTAGATGTACACTTACTAACGTAGATATTGACTTCAAATTTGGCAATGCATTCATGCGATATGTCACTGCGGAAATTTTGATTCGAAATGACAAGAGGGTATGAAAAATTTTGAATCGCACATTCAGCATGTTGCATTTGTTTTTTTTTTAAAGTATGATAATAATGATTGTCAAAGTGTATATAATAGTAGTATATAGATAGAGATACGCATATACCATATATAATAATAATAGAGAAACGGGCATGCACTTTCTAAATAAAAATATGTCATCAAGAGATTCAAACTTCAGAAATATAGATAGATTTGAGATTGCCGTGCATGCCTGCCTCCTTAATATGAACCGTTCTCAGATCTATGCATGAGAAACATCCATATTCTAGGGTACAACTACACCCTGTAATACCCTATTACTATCACTGGCTAAATTTACCTTCTAATGCTATTCTAGACTTACAATACTAAAATCCGCGACATCATCACTAACAATACTAATAATAGATTATTTCATATCATTTTACTTCTTTATAATAATAATAATGCTATTTTATTATTATTATTAGATTATGTTCATAAATAATCTTGAAAAAGATTTTTTCTAAAAATAACAAAATTTTGTTTTTCAATACAACAAACCTCAACTAATCAACCAACCACCCATCTGATATGAAATACTCTTTGATTTTTACGTTTAATCTATATTATGTAACATGTAGTAAATACTTTTTCCTATAAACTTACAAAAAATAACATCGCGGCGAGTTGAATTCAAATGTAAATTTTTTTGTTTCTACTTCTAACACTCGCTTAATATTAAAGCCGTTAAATACTGAATTCTGAACAAATAAGCAAGATCTGAGAAATACCATGTTCAACAAAGAAAAAAAAAGAGGAGAAATAAGCACTAATCAACATTCATAATACCAGGAAAAATAATGATGATCGCATTTCATAATAGTAGTAGTAATAATAATAATAATAATAATACTATTAACTAAACAAAATTACCTTAACAAGATTCTTTTTAATCAAAAATAAAAAACATAATAATCTAATAATAAAAAAAACACTATATCATACTGATTTGTCGTACATTCTTATCCTGCCTGGACAGTCTGTGTAATAAATAAGCGCAGCGATTTATATCAATAAAACTAGCTACCACTGATGTCACTGCACTTGAGTTTCGAATACAGTGACTGGAATGAATACTGTGTTGTGTATGTTGTGTTGGTTTCACAAGCTACATTATATGCTAGATTTAGAGAAAGAAACTCGCAAATGATTGGACTCCGACAACTGATAATTGTGCATCTTGATTAGGGCTGCCACTGCTTCGTCCATGCTTGGCAGTTGTATTAGTGCCATCTTTCTGTCTTTCCTGCAAATAATTAAAGGAACAAAAATTACTCAACACTGCTTTACTAAAGAAAAGTAATATTTTAAACTTCAAGACTGTACGTTTATGTCAAGATTCTTCTTTAGACATGATCAGAAATCATTGATGTAAAAGAAAAACTTAAGTCCTGAAAATCTGGATACCAAGAACAAGAGATAATTTTGAGCATCTATGCTGAAACACCTGTGTAGATCGAGTTTTCGTGTTGGCTCTAGAATTTAGTAAGCCCCAAGGAAAACTCAAATTTCTACCCACCATGGATGCATTGTTTGTCAACTGCTGACCAGTATTTGAAATACAACCTAGACGTTATATTTGCCCAAGTTTGCATCCCATGACTTATCAGTATATCCTAGTAATATGGCTACAGATAGCATAGATATGCCACAAATGTTCAAAATATGATTGAATTTTGTAGTTATAGTGATTTACCATAAAATCTGATTGCTGAATTGCATCATGCTGATACTAATTACTCAGTAATCTAAATTATCAAGTTGCAAAGCTGAGAAGTTGTCATGGATTTTGAAGGCTTTTCTCCATTGTGCATAAACATGGAATAAATTCATTGCTCTTAAAATACTTGCTATGCTGTTTTATTTTATTTTGTATCTTTCAACACCATTGATATTTATGAAGAAATAAATTTATTTCATATTCTTCATTCACACAAGAGAAAAGCTTTTCAAACCCTAAGAACTTTTTGAATCTGTAAATTTGAAATTTGGTCTTATAGCCAGTTAAGGGTCAGCATCATAAAACTCAGTACACCAAATTGCATGGAACATCATTAATCCAAATTTTAAAGTCGTAAAACTGAAAAGTTGTCAGGAATCTGAAGACTTTTCTCCACTGTTGTACAAAGTGTTCATAAATGTTTCTGGGTCCAGTCAGCAGCAATTTAGTTAATCTTATTTTTTATTTATTTATTATTGTTTATTAACAACTAATTTTAACTTAATTCTTAAAAAGCATAAGATTAGGCAACCATCATAACAATGATGCAATTCATGTAACGTGACAAACATTCTAATACACATCTCCTGTTTTTCAAAAGGTGGCAAATGCAGCCGCAAGCATTATTTCACAGCCTACTGGACCCAGAAACATTTATAAACACTTGCGCACAAATTGCGTGGAATACCATTACATCTGGTTTTCAAACAAACAGTAATATTAAGAGGAGTGCTATCAAAATCAAACACTTGGGAGTGTATTTCAGAAAGCACATTCACCTCAGTAACAACTACCTATAAACATAGAAATTATAATTCAATATATGCCGGCTTTATTTTGGATAATACTATTTGGTAACAGCATAACCAGTACTATTAATGAGTGAACAAACTGACAAAACATAAAACAACTAATCCCTGCTTGGACTTGCAACATTAGCAATTATTATGTGCTGATGTCACTATCGGTTTGGTCACTTACTAAAGTTCCCAGACATTTATAAACGGGTAATTGTATATTACCCAAGTTACTTCCACTTTTGAATGTTTATTCTTGACCCAGTTTAAAGAGCCGTTTGACACAGTAATATTTTTTGTAGAATATTTCAACGTAAATTTAATGTCATACAGATTTATAAAAATCAATTTAAATTTTGAAGCAAGAATTGAGAATATTTAGCTTTCTATTTATTTATTAAAAATGCATCAATATTTGCGCAGAATGCAAATTTCTGCAAACCACGCTAAAGACTTTTCTTTCTCTTTAAAACTGTTAATGTTAATATCCAAGATTATAGTTAGGTAAGATTGGAAATGGGACAACTGCAATAAAGCCAGTTGTGATACAAAGTACTGCAACCCAAACAAAAACCAATTACAAATTTGGCTCATTAAAAATTTGCCTCCCGCTAGAGGTGCTGTTATTCAATGTTAAACAAAGTCAGTTCATTGTGATACGGAGTACCGTCACCAAACAAAAAACGATCGCAAATTTAGCTCAATAACGATTCTCTCTTAGCTAGAGGCGCTGGTGATCTACGTTAGATTTGACAAGTTTAAACGTCAGTTTATAAGTTTGAGGTTATTAAAATTTAAATTTTAGAAAAAAGTAATTATTAATGCCTTGTTGTGTATTCTTTATTCTTTGCAAAGTTTGTATGAGCAAGTGTATACAGTGTGCTGATTAAGTATGGAACAAATTCAATAACTCGAAAGGTATTTAAATTGTTGGGCATCTTTTAATATTATGCATAAATCAATGACGTCATAATTTTTTGACCAATGACGTCATGGATATTTTTTTTAAATGGCAACCCCAAAATATTTTTGCAGATTATTATTCGCCATTGAATTCTGTGTACTATGATCTTCAAATTTTTTTAAATTTGCTCACGCTTTTTGGAGATATTATTTTTTTGTTTAGAAAATTTAAAACATTCTAAATGGTATTTCAACTATTTAAATCTAGTACACTTGATTTAAATTAAATTAAAAAATCAAGTATACATTAACCTGATTTTACCTTATGTCATCTAGTTGGATTTCTGTCATTTACTACTTAAATCTCAATATTATTCCCTGCGTTCAGTAAAGTACATTTGGCAACTATTTTTACTCGAGATTGTCTCTTGTTCTTGCCACTCAAACAAAAATTCAGATTTGAGTGACAAGAACGAAAGACGATTTCGAGCAAAAACAGTTGTCAGAGGTCCTTACTGAACGCAAGGATTACTTGTTGTAAATACCGAATTTTTTAACAAACGAGGACGATGTGTTCAACAGAGAAGGAGAGAATAGAAATACTGATGGCTACAATGGACAAACGCGAACTTGATTTTTTAATTTAATTTAAATCAAGCGTACTAGATTTAAAGAGTTGAAATACCATTTAGAATGTTTTAAATTTTCTAAACAAAAAAATAATATCTCCAAAAAGCGTGAGCAAATTTAAAAAATTTGAAGATCATAGTACACAGAATTCAATGGCGAATAATAATCTGCAAAAATATTTTGGGGTTGCCATTTAACAAAAATATCAATGACGTTATTGGTCAAATAATTATGACGTCATTGATTTATGCATAATATTAAAAGATGCCCAACAATTTAAATCGTTACACCCCTTTTTGGTTTTTTTAGAAATATTAATACTTTTCGAGTTATTGAATTTGTTCCATACTTAATAAGCACACTGTATTTTCTATTACCTCGTCTTCATCTTCATCACTTTCACAATTATTTTTTTATAAATTGCTGTAAAACAGATTTTGTAGGGTTGCGCAACTGTTTCTCAATAAATCGAGTTAACCCAAATAACTGTATATGTAATTTGTATGATCAGAACAGAAATACGAGTTGAGTTTCTAAAAACGCATTATTTATTAGTTATTACTTTTTTCTAAGATTTAGGCTTTAATAACCTCAAACTTGTAAACTGACGTGGAAACTTTGTATTACAATCAACTGACTTTAACGTTAAATTTGACAAGTTTAAATGTCAGTTTATAGGTTTGAGGTTATTAAAATTTAAATTTTAGCTAAAAGTTATAAATGCCTTGTTGTCGCGTATTATTCATGATTCTTTGCAAAGTTTGTATGAGCATGAGTATTTTCTATTTCCTATTTTCATCACTTTCACAATTATTTTTTTATAAATTGCTGTAAAAAAGATTTTGCAATGGTTGCGTAACCGTTTTTTCGAATAAGCTGGGTTAACCCAAATAACTCAGTCATGTAATTAGTACCATCAGATAAGGAATAAAGAGAGTTAAGTCCCCAAAAACGTGTTCAATATGCAATAAGCATTTTTAAAATTACTTTTCCTGAAATTTAAATTTTAATAACTTCAAACTTTTTGATATGGAACAGCAACGTCCCTGGCGAAGATAAAATTGTTATTGAGCTCAATTTGTGATCGTTTCTTGTTTGGTGTCGATGCTTTGATTAATACCTGGGCAACTGAGTGAGCATTATGCTGCTTGATTTTATTCAAATATCAATTTCTTATACAATTTTCTTTGGATCAAGTAATTTTTAAATTTATATTATAAACTTATTGTGGAAAAAAAAAGGCATCCTTTGTTTCATACATTAGAAGCTTCTTCAATATCTTAACATATTTTCAATAAACTTTAGAATGCAAGTTACTTACGGGAAGAATTTAAAGGCCTTAACAGTAAATCCATTCTTGGTGAAAGCATCTTTGATGTCCTCCTCGTTAACGGTTGCAGGTATGTTACTAAGATGTAATGTCGAGGAAGGTGGGTAGATGTTTTGGTAATTCTTGGAGCCTGGCTTCTTGAACCGATGTAATGGGCTTTGGCTATAATCTTTTGTAAGACCCGCGTCTGGTTGCCCTTCCTTTGGTAATTGAACAGACTGGTGTTTGCTCAACATAACGCGAATGTTTTTACCAAAAACTCGAAGTTTGTCCATGTGTGTTATAGCTAAAAATAATATTAAAAGATTATTAGCATCGTAAATATTACAAACGTCTTAAGAGGACAAACCTAAATGAGCTTGATGTGGTTCTGCTAACTGAACAAGTGCAGAGTCCTTTTTGTTGTAAAGGATTTTCACCCTTTGCACATCACCGTAGACACCTAAGTAGTAAAGAAAAAGAATATTTTAGATGATGATTTTTATCAACTGCGCAGGATTATTTATGTAATGTTTTTTAAAAGTTGTATTGTTTACTATTAAAAATTAAATAGATAGAACTACCAAACTCAACAAATAATATTTACGTAATAGTCTGAGAAATCGATAAAAACACTAAATAATGAAAATAATATAAAACATGTACATGCAGAACTCAACAAAAACACAGATAGTAATAAAATACAAATAAAATTGAAATTAAAGTCTACTTTTTAAGATTTAGAATAGAACAATAAAATGTAAAATTAACATGACAAAAGGCGATTTCTAAGCAGTAAGCTCAATAAATAAATAAAAAAAAAATAATTTTTACTTTTAAACTCACAACACAAAAATCAAAACTCATGAATTTAAAAAAAAAACAAAAATAATGAACTAATAAAAAATCCAATCCAGAGAAGATAATGAATTTTAAAATGGAAGAGAAGTAGATTTCAATAAGAGATTCAGTTTTTAAAATTTTTAAAAAGTTGTATCATGTAATTAACATGCAAGTTAAATATATAAATGTAACAAATGTCGTTAATTGTTTTATAGACACGGGTTAGAATGTACTAAAATAAGGAGGTAAATAAAGGCGAATTGGATTTTTTATTTATAAAAACTCTGTTATTTTATCTTTTAAGAAAATATTTTTGGAACATATGAATTTTCTTATGAGAGTGTGTTCTACTGATACAACAACAATACTTAAAAAACAAATGTTAGTAATCTTTTTTAAAGAGAGATAAAAGAGCAGAGTTTTTGATGACTAAAATGATATACTTAGTTGACAGTAGCTGTGCACACGTACCAAATAGGGTAAAGAGAGCGTCAGGCGTGACCATCTACGGAAAGAGAAAGATGACAGTAGTATGTAATGGCAGCACACAGAGGGAGAATTGCCACGAAAATGGCAGCAAAAATTTTATTGTTACAAAACACCACATTAGACAGTTTAATTAAGAAAATATTATAAATCGTGAAAATGATTCGAGTTTTATTGCAAATAAAACAAGATAATACACCAAGTCTAATGCAGTGTACATGAGAATAATATATCGACTGATTTTTTATTCTCAATAAAAATCATAGAAAAACCAACTGATAGGTTAACTTAAATAAATTTGTTAAAAAAATAACTAGAAATACAGTTCACACAGCACTGATTTTCCAAAAAATAAGTACAACCAATTTAGAAAGAAACTTAGTAAGATTGAAAAATTATAAAACAAAACAATGCTAAGATAAATAGAGCAAATTAGTATTTAAATACGGATTAGAGAGTTTTTAGAGGTGAACTGTACAATGTCATATGAATTCCTTAATGATTGTTATTTTGACAGAATCTTCATTTAGATACCCTTAGAAGGTCTAATTGATCTAGTCCGCAATATAACAACCATGAGGAATTAGATTGGTATGAAAGCTGTTAATTTATTCTTAAGATCCATATCTCAGTTTACTTAATTTAATGATATTAATTAAAATTTACAATAAGAATAAATAAGCAGCTTTGATACTAATAAATTAATAAAACAACAGCGTCATTACATCACAGCATGACCCTTACCTCTTCATTTAAATTGCTAACAAGCAAGACTGTGGCCAGAGCGAGTCCAGGGTTGGTTAACCCTCTCAAACCTGGTGCAGTTTGACCTAATGCGAAAGTTCCTAGCGCCGGTAAACCTCCACCAACCCCTCCTGTATATGGGGAAGCTAACGGTGAAGTAAGACCTGGAATGAATGGTGAAGCAAGAACTCCTGGGGCACCTGCAAGTAAGGAATCTGCAAAAACTAGAGATGTATAATTCAATTAAAAAAAAATATTTGTTTTATAATAATACCTGCTAATCTCTCTCTAGCAAGTCTTGGTTGTGCTGCTAATAATAATAGGTCAGCTCCTAGGCCTGCACCAAGCCCACCACCGAGGGTGGCAAGCTGGTTGTCTGTATCACCAGATGGTAGATTAGGATTTGTAAAATCTCTCGATTTGTCATTATTGTATTTAACATTGAGTGAAGACATTTTTGAATAGTCAATACGAAGCGTACAACAACTGTTATAAATGTTCTGGCCATCTAGTGCTTGTTTAGCAGCTTGTGCTGATTGTGTGTCTGGATATTGAATGAGTGCTTGGAATGAATCTAAATAAAAAAGAAATTATAAGTAGTAATTGTGATGTATAAAAATTTACTTCAAAACTTACTGTTCTTTGTGAATGTCACTATTTTCAAAACTTTACCAAAACGTTGAAATATCTGGAAAGAAAAATATTTTTAATATTAATAAACAAATAAACATTATTAGAAGAATTACAGTTGTTAAGAAGCATTCATTTAATATTGTGGATTTATCATTAATATAATCGTAACTTTTACAGAGTATACAGTGTGTCCACAGACTGTTTTTTAATAAAACAGATTATGATAAGCTTGCTGTTTATGGCTTTGAATTTTATTGAACAAAACAATATTACTTATCACAGTTACAATGACATGTGCATATTTGAAGCCCTAAACTACGGAATTATTTAGATTATTATTATTTCTCCTTTCTAGGCACTTTCAATAATTAGAGCGCTTCATACTGCTAAGTATGTTTATTCTTTTCTTTTGTTAGGTTTTTAAAAAAGAGGATGATGTTGCTGGGTTAACCTGGATTAATGTTGATTTCAATGTTTAATCAGGCATTTAAATAGATTGTAAAAATCTAAATTGTAAAAATTTTAATACCATTGCATTGGTGGAAGAGTTAGGGGGTACTAAAGTGGTGAAATAGAAGTATCTTTTAAGGAGTTAGAGTTCTACAAAATTTGATAGATTAACAAAAAGGTCTGCAAGAATTTGATGCCTCATACACCAACTCTTGATAGTGACCAAGTTGCTGAAGTTTATTCCCAAGAATGTAAAACAAATCTAATCATCTTTCAAAGTTAAAAATCAAAGAAGTTAACTGCAGCTGTCCTCGTTTTGTTGGGGGATCTCTAGACTCTCGTGCAAGGATAAGCATCGCCACCCTGAAGTGCCCCCCCATCTTTTAATTTTCTTAAAGGGAGTATTCATGTGTTCACTGATTGGATTTCACTTTCTTGAAACTTTTTTGAAACTGAACCACCTTTGCCCTCCAAATGTGCTACCTATGATGGCCTCCAGTGGGGTTTCGTTTGGTCGAGTTTTGTTCTTTTTAATAAAAAAAAAGGGACATATTTCAAAGACTTTTAGCAAGTTCCAAAGTAGATCCTTGCTAACCTGACTGCCCATTGAACTTCACATCTTTTACCCATCCTCTAAACATACTGGCCTTGTAGCTTGCCTGCTTTAAAGTAAGCACATTTTAAATTCTGATATGCTTTTGAGATGAGCTCCCAAGGACGACCTCTGAGATGTGAGCTGCCAATAAAGAAAGAGTAAGTATAACAATCTAATCTAATTACCACTGTGTGATCCTAGAGTTTAGGTCTCATGTTTTTTCAAGGTTTCCTTTTCCTGCCCAGTAAGAAGAAAATAGGCTTTTGGGACTGTTTTTGAATATGTGTTCATTGGGACCGCTCGTCAGAATTACTCCTAGATATTTAACTGTTCTGGTTGGAGGTTATGGAACATTAAAGCAAGAGGGGGCTTTAAAGTCATCCAACTTTTTTTTGCTGGTGAAGAGAACTAGAGCAACTTTGTTAGGGTTAACTGTCAATCTATTCCTTATCCACCAGTTCTGTATGATGTTGAGAGCTCATGATATTTATGATATTTACAAAGTCCAGTGTAAACAAGTTGAGTATTCACAGAAGCCTATCAATCACAAGGTGTCACAAGAGTAGAGAGAGAGAACCCAAAATGGCCTACAAACATTCTTACCTATTGAGGCTTACAAATAGTAGCACCTTTATTAGTAAGCTTGGATCAATCCACTTGATGATTGCAGAGGAAATAATCCGCTCTTCCAGAGATGTGCAAATATCGAGTTGAACGCTATGTTGTCAAACGTTTTTTTTTGTATGTCTAAAAATGCCCCAATAGAGAGCTTCTTAATCCTGAATAAAGAGAATGAAGGGCTGTTTCAATTGATTTTCCAGTTTGAAAGGCATGCTGAAAGGAATGTAAGGGGAGGGTAACCAGTGTATTCTCTCTGACATGTCTGTGTATTGATCATTCTTGCAAGAAATGCCTTAACCCAATAATACAACGGCCAGCTCACGTTTCTAAACTAAAGTATCCTATAATGTTACCTTAATTTATTTTAAAAAAGGTTTTAACAGTGTTATTAAACACAGAGAGAAGCTTCTCAGCATGGAGTACAAATGGCTAGTAGAGACAAACAACATCTTATTGAAATGAATTTTTTTTAAAGATTGGGGGAACTTCAAATGACTTATGGTGGGTCGTATCTAGGTTCATCTGAATGAACAAACAATGGACATTTTTTCCATCTGAATGTAAATTTTCATACATAGAATCAAGTACAGTAGCAGTGACCTCCCCTAGTAAGTATTGGAAACAAGGCCTTCTATGGAACTTTGGAAGTTACACATTTTGGGCTTCGTGGTAGTTAGCAGTATTGAATTCAACTTGTTTGGAATTCAGTGTATCACTTCCTAATGTTGAGTAAATTAGAATGTTCAATTCAAATATTGAACCATTTATTTATTGCAGTCGAAGAATGAGATATACAATCAAAACTAGAAGTCTGAGAACAACATTAGCAAAAAGGCTCAATTAGAAGATTACTAAAGAAACTTAATACTACATGAAGAGTTTTTTGAAAAAGGTGCAACGATAAGAGTAAAATAAAATCTGTCAACAATGGAATTTACATAAACCACATTTAGATTTACAAATCAGAGATGACTTGAAATTAAAACAACTTTTGGGTATCATGTAAAGATGACTCGCGATTCTTCTAGATCTTCATGATATTTTGCAAAAGGCTATGCATATTTATGTCCAAAAACACTAGATACATGTGCTTTGGGTTAGGTTATTGTTTTAAAGAATTAATTGTCCTACAAAAAAAAAGACTTTTTGTATTGAATTATCAGTCTTTTACATCGATTGCAATGACGTCTGTATACAGTGTGTCCACATTTCGATGCTCACTATTAGGATCTCAGAAATGGCAAGAGATACGAAGTCGGTTAAATTAGAAAAGTTTTGGCTATTTTGGAGATCAGTTTACTTATGCTTTGGTTTTTTCAAAAAAGTTCACGGCTTACTAGATATTTGCTAAAAACGAAATTATCTTATTTTTTAAAATAAAAAGCATTTCCACTTAGTGTGCCATGGTTTTAAGCATATGAAAATCATTGATTTGGTCAGATAAATTACATTTGTTATGTAACAATTGCTAAAACAAAACAAAAGACGCTTTTAAGATACTTTATTGAGCATCTACAGATAGCATCAAATAAGCAGCTAATGTCCCATAAAAGCGTATTTATTTTGTTTTAGCAATTTTTGCATAATAAATTAATTAACTAAAATAAATTAATAAAACTCCACGATTTTGTATGTTAGATGTCATTACACACTAGGATGAAAAATGATTTTCACTTCATAACTCGGTAAAACAAAAGAATAGCTATGTCAAACCATGTATCACTGAAAAGCATTTAAAACGTGCAGTTCTAAAACATTTTGTTTTTGGCAAATATCTAGTAAGCCGTGAACTTTTTTGAAAAAACAAAAGCATAAGTAAACTGATCTCCAAAATAGCCAAATCTTTTCTAATTTAACCGACTTCGTATCTCTTACAATTTCTAAGATCCTAATAGTGAACATCGAAATGTGGACACACTGTATGATCATCCATGATGGGTTGAATAGGAAATGGACTACTTATTGAATCATTGTAATAAGTAGTGATGGTCTAGATAACTTATATTTATCATTGTATAATGGACTATGAAGAAACCCTTTTGTGATGAATTTCTAATGAAAGCAAATCATGAAAATCATTTTACATGCTGCATAGGATGATAAAACTGAAAGTTCTACTACTGTTAATTTGAGAATAGGAACCAGATCCAACAAAATATGTTTTAAATCCAAACGAATATTTCTTCAGGTGATTCCTACGCACAATTCTTTCCATTGTCATCCTGTTTATAGCGAGACTAACCCTTCAATGCTTTCCTCTAAACTGCAAAAGGAAGATTTTAACTACCATTACTGATTTGAAAGTAAAACATGGGCCAAATATGCAAGGGATTAAGCTGCTCTTCACAAAAGCTTTCATACAGTTTGTAGTGAGACAAGAAATACCTTACTTGTGATAAATTATAATGATATTGGCAGTTAGTGTCATTGCTATGGTATAGACACATCCATTTATGATGATGGGAAGTATAATTGGTTCCGTGCTACCATGAGTTAGATATACCAAATCATACTTCTGCATCCAAATATGAAACAGCAAAACAACAAGAGATCTTTTGATCAAGCTTATTTGAGATTCGCAAACATGCAGATGGGTTACCAAGATTAAGACTATTGTCAAACAGCAACAAGGTTAATTCAAACTAGCAAATTAAATGGGAGTTGGTGTAGATTCAAGGATATTTTGATGCGTGTCTCTTCATTTATGTGAGTTGTATCTTTTCAAACCAAAGAATTGATATTTGCCTTACAGTAGTAATTTATAAAATTATAACATGATTCCAATAATGATTTTATTAATGCAAATTTTTAAGCCGCGTTAAATGACATTTAGGCAGTATGAATAAACTTTTAAATTATTATCTAATAAACTATTTTGTAAGAATAATTTATAGTAAAATGTTATTGAGGATTGTTAGTATTGTACTCACCACATGTAATATATCTAAGCTGATGGGGTAAATCATGTGCTCTATAATCACACGCAGCACCGTATTTGGACCACCTTGTATTTCTTGGCCGTTTGTGAGTGTCGCAGGTGGTGTGGGCGTAGGTGTACCGCCAGGTTGCTGTGATGCCGATATGGCTTGTGCAGCTTGCAGAGCGGCTTGAGCAGAAGCATTCTGTAATAAAGGAAGAAAAATATCTCTTTTAGTAGATAATATTCCTTCGAAGTTGTAATTTGTTTTATTCGCTTTTTCTTCCCTTTAAAAACTTCCGTCTAAAAATTAAGTTTTCGTGTCTTGAAAAAGTCACGGCAAAAGACTTACGGTAACTGAAAAAGTTTGATGGCTTTCAAATTGTGTGTATAACCAATTAGCCAACTTGTATTTATTTACAATTAAGTTTAAAAGCATTCTTTCCGTAAGTTAAAGAGCTTTGTAACTTTAGACGGTAAAAAAGAGAAAATTCTGGCATATGACAAGTACAGAATAAATATAAGCAAGAGTTTCCCCTTAGGACTTGGAATTTTAATTTGTATTACTTATTTTCACTGAAATGAGAATAAACGCGTTTACGAAAATATCGTTTTGTTGTTAATCGTGAATTTGATAATACCTTTTATGCTTCTTACCTTGGTGTTTATAAGGCGTTTAAAAAAAGGCGTTCTAGATTATATTTAATGTTTCGACGTCATTTTGTGTATTTCACGTCTCAATATTTTTATAAAGCAATAAATTTTAATAACTATACAACAACAATAATAATGTCTCTTTCTAAACTGGTAAGTTGTGCTAGGGGGAGTTACTAGAGCGTTAAGTTCATCCTTTTGACGAGCTTGTTAGTAATTAACAAACGCAACTGATGTCTACTGAGGAATTTAATGGTTTGTTAAATGGATTATAACCGGGACAAACACAACACAATATTCATTTATTTTAATTTATATCGTTTTTGATATCGATTCGTCACGGGCGTACATGTTTACAACGAGGCAAGCGCGCGCATGTAATACACATGCATACATAAAAAATTAATTCAAATGAATGATGAACCATTTAATTAGAGTCCATTAACGCACGGTATCGTTTTATACAGAGTTTTCAATTACACCGCTATTCAGTGCTACCAAACATATAAATTGCAAATGAAAAGATGGAAGGCACACAAAAAATAACAAACCCAACTCGTTACTTTCTTTTTATTAAAATTCCAGTAGAAAAACTCTCAAAATTAGGTATTATGATTGAATTACAAATTTTAAACTTAATTAAAAAGATTCGAATGCAGGAGAGATGTTCAGATATTCCAGGCTACGTAGGTAGAAACACAAAAATCCTATCCATAATTAAATGGATTAAAATTCAGGTTTGCTTAGGTATTAATTTAATACATCCACCATAATAGATTCTTTCTTATAAAATCAACAGATTTATTAATAACACAATAATTAATATTTGAAAAAATGGAATTTTCAGGATATTAAAGTAACAACAGCACAAACAAACACCTGATGCTATCTAATTCCGGATATATAAAATTCCGGTAGAAGTTTGAAGCAGGGCGGGCGGATTCGAAGTGTAATTCGATGTTATTACTGAAAAACCTATTATTGGTATTAAATTTATTGTGCGCCCCGATAAATCGTTTAGTAAGGGGTCGATTGAAGTGTTTATAAAAACGGAAGTTTAATACTTTTAAAAATATCGACATACGAGATGAATATTACATGAACTTGAAGAAAAAAAGGTTCCACTAGCACCTTCTTTTACAAAATAATTTTAATAATGAATATATATGTAGTACATGTCTTATCCATTTTTTGTGTTCCTGGGAAAACGAAGGAACGAAACAATGAAAATTAAAACAAAAATATCCGAGACGCAAAAAAGTCACCCGGTCTCGACTTTCTTTTCAAGTCTTGAAAGGTGGCGTTTTCGCCGCGGAATGATATATTAGAATGAATCCAGATTTGTTTTTTGTTTGTACGATGTATCTCTTGAAAGAAATATGAATTACAGAGAACTGGTAAAAATGTAAGTTCCTCATTGCCAGTTACAATCTTTGAAGAAAACAAACTTGTCTTTTTGGGTATTTTTAAACCGATAGATCGTGCGATCAAGTAAATCCATGGACAAGCAAACATTCAGAATTTGGAATAAATAATGCCATCATTTCTGAAAACTGATCTGTCTTTCACACCAATTATTGAAATACTATAGTTGTCGTTGCGTTGCTCTCTTTCTACTAACTGTTTTCCTTTTCTCTCGTTTATGATGATTGTTTCTAAGGCTTATCATTCTTTATGTTATCTGATCTAAGGATTTCTCAAGATTTGTTTATTGGATAGTAATAAAATTTTGTTGTTATGCCTCTGAGCATTTAAATTTTCCTAAGATTCTTTCTCTACTGCATTGAGATTTTACGTCTTACAAGTTTTAGTTTTGATTAACAAAACAACTCCTACCTAAACTTCATCGTTTATTATTTTGTATTTTAGAAAGTGTTTTGCAACAAAAAAGATGGTAGGTCTTCTTGATAAGTGGAAGCTGTGGTCTTGAAAATCATAGTTTGGAAAATGTCCATATCTGATTCAAGAACTTTTCACGATTTTGCTAGATAGACTCGACACGAGTAAGCTTTCAAAAAGATGCGTTCCATTGTTGTCCCCCGAGCAAAAACTGCCTAGACAGTAAATATCTCAAAATCGTCTCTAATCTTTGGAAGCAAAGCTTTTTCTCTAAGATAATGATTGATGATGAGACGTGGGTATATTTCTAAGATCCGGAGTAAAATTAAGAGTCCATGCAATGGTTCCAGTTTTCAACTGGGAAGTCCATGGTTACCGCATTTTGGAACCAAGCAGAATACATTGCAAAGGACACTACAATAACTGTAGTCCCTACGGTAACACATTAAGAAAACTGCGTAAAGCTAACGACCAAAAATGTCATCCAAATGTATAGCCATATAGCCCAGAAATAAACCTCTTTTTACTCAGAAACTTTGAAAAAACAGTTTAGGATACGTCAGTTTACAGACGATGTCCAATTGGACCAGTCAACCAAATTTGAAGACCAACAAAAATCATTTTTTCTGATGAAATCAAGTCACTGATTGTGTTGAAAAATAAAAATTATAAAAAGATCGTATACCTTTTGTTTCGTCCCACTCGTGCTTTTCATCAAGTTCATAGTAAGTTTTCAAACTGTGTTAATTATAGTTACGCTATACTCGAGTGATATCTGCGGTTGCGTGTACCAATAACAACGCATGAAATGTTTTCCAAACATACGCTTAGTGCTGGGGTCCCCAAGGCTTTCTCTTCTAGATAGTACTGTTTCGTCTTCTAATGCTCAAATTCAATTTCAACAAAACGATCCTTTTTAGTTTCACAGATCACCAAAGAAATTTTCTCTGAAAATCACATACTATGTCCGAACGTTTTGGCAAGCCGTTCCCACTTTCTTCTACTTGATGATCACATTTATTTTTGAAGATTCTAGTTGGAAAATAAAAGGTCAAGCGTTTTGCAATATCGTTCAATGCACAGAGTGCACTCTCATTCCCCATCATTTTCATCGAACTCCAAAGGAGTCATTACTGAATTTGCAAAGTCTGTCTGTATGGCTGTATGTCTGTATGTATGTCCGCATTTTTTGTCAAATTCTGAAATTTTCACTTCAGATTTGGATTCTACATCAAAAACTAAAGACAGCGTGGTATCTTCGTTTTTTTGATAACTCTTCGGGAACATGGCCAAAATGGCGGCCGAAAATTGGAAAATTTTCAAAAATTTTTTTTTACTTTAGAATCGTATTCTACATCAAAAAATAGGACAAACGTGTACTTTTAGTTTTTTGATATCACCTCGGGAACATGGTCACAATGGCTGCCGAAGTCTGAAAAAAGTAACAAAACGGAGTTCGTTGTGGTTATGCTTTGCATTCCCAGATGTTTTTGTTATGTGGAAGCTTAATCAAGAGGTACATTCTATACCCTCAACATCCATTCCGTCAAATAATAATGCCAGTATATGCCTGTTCTTACTCCACTAATGGCTTGGTTTATTTTTGGTGCAAATCAGTAGAAAGAATCAAGAAATTCGGATGTGTAGGCTGGTATCCCGGAGGGTGGACATAATTCGTTCGCCGTCACAGACTATCATTTTATTTGCTTTGGGTCTGTCTCGCTCAGCCTCATGGACTGGAGCGCGTTCCGTTAGTCATCAGATTATATTCCTCAACATTAATTCTTGTTTGTGTACGTCTCTTCCTGTTATTTCATCAATGTCTTGGTTGTCGTCCGGTCCAACTATATCATCAGAAAAGATCACGAAATGCCATATTCTGGTTCTTTGTTTTTTGGGCGCCGTTCCTTCGGCATTTCCTCTCCTTCCCATCAGACACTGATACTATATCTTTGTTATTATTCCCTTGTTCTCCTTCTCGTTTAAGTTGCAAAACCCTATCATGGCTCAAGACTCTTTAGTTTTTCACAGGGCAGCATAGTTGGTTCACTATAGTTTCAATCCTGGTCTTCCATGGAGATGAATTTATAGCACCTGTCCAAACTTTTAACTCAATAATGCGTTTTGCAAAGTGTAATTTTTTCGTAGATTCTTGTTGTATCAACAGGTAACGCTTTTCAACGGTTAGCGCATTAATACCACATGTCAGATATTTAAAGCTACCCATGTGTACTTAATTTGGAAGAGGATTTTAATTTCTATAATCATTTCTTGACACCCACTATAAATCCTAAATTCCATCTTGGTTGATCCACTGAACAAAATTTCACTTGATCTAGGAATTCAAGTATTTAACAAAACTTGTTTAAATGACTTTTCTCTATTAGGTTAGTTTTGAGCAAAGATGTTTCCCAGTGGTTTTGGTTTTCTACGCACTTGGTCTAAATTGAAAAAGGCGGAAATGGTTTAAGGCTTCTCCAGGGAATGCGAGATAATGTCCCAAGGAGTGTTTCTAAGAAGAATAGGGAGAAGCAGACCAAAGGCAATATGAAAAAAAAATGTTTCATCGATGCCAAACAAACTTCGCTGTATCTTTTGTTCTAATCTTCTATCGTTTATTTATTCCTTACTATGGTAGTATCTAAAACCCAATAGCATCTTTACATTTCTGCTGCTGAGGCTTGCATTCATCAATATCAAGACAATTGAGAATATTCAAACTCAAATCAAAGAACAAATTCACGAAAACGGAATAAATGAACATTACAACTTAAAATTGATTACGGTGACTACTATGTCATAGAATGGAGACCTAACAGAGCATTCAATGCGATAAGGATTCATTACCTTACTCATCTTTTACGTTCGGTTGCTATTTAAACATGCAATGTTACTCATAAAAAAATTACTGGCGTGATACGTTAGCATATTGCAGGAAGAATAAAACTGTCTAAATTTATAATTAAATTAACAAATTTTCATAGATAAAAAATTGCTGGGATTACCCAAAACAGACACCTAAATATAAACACGCGATCAATTTTACATAGATTTCGATCAGAGAACTGTATTTTTATCGCACCCTAAAATTTAACCACCACCACCACCACCACCACCACCACGTGTTGCATGTCACCATAAAGTGGTTATGCATGTGTGTGTTGGTGTATATACGACGCAAGATTGATATCTATGACAAAGTGGTGGCAGAGTTGCTTTTTCCAGGGGTATTTGCGTGTGAAAAAACTGTTAACCCTTACATCGCAAGGGGGAAATGTTCCAAGAATTTATGTACTTGTTTGTGTAACATAGTTTTCGAGCTCGTTTCGCATCTCCTGATTAACAATAGTTGTCAAAAGCAGTTTCTCTCTAAAGGTGTTCAAATGCTGCCGCCTAACGATTCATTAAGAATGCGAGACAGCAATTAAAAGGAAGTGTTGCCACCGCAGCCCTCATTAATTCCCTTTTAGCCCCTCTAGAACAAAGTCCGAATGGAAGATAAAATAAGAAGGTAACAAATTTCTTTTAAAGCAAAATAAAACACTTCGTGGAGACAATTATTTTAAAATGACTAGAAAATATGTCAGTTACAACAAGGTTCTCGGAGAAGAAAAAAAGAAAGCCCGCTTTACGTCAATTAATCCATCCTTTTTCACTGCTGGATACAAGAAAAGGGATTTTACGTGAAATACGCAATTACACCTGAATAGCACCAGGAAATAATGAATAAGCGCTGCAAGAAAACATATAAGTCGAAATAAAAGAGGGCGAAAACCGTTTTGTATGTATGAAAGTGCGGCGCGTATATGCGAGTTATAAATTCAAAAGAAACATCGAATATATAAAGAAATTTATTCCAGCACAATCAAGTGTTCCGACAATTTTTCGACCGGTGATTCAAGATTGGATCAGGATCTACAACTACCATTATTACACTTTTATAACGCAATAAAGGATCATGCGAAACTCACGCCTCGAAACTCCGGTTTGGGTCACGATTCCTTCCCAAGTAATGAGGGCACATTAAAATAATTGGTAGTAGAATCGACGATCATTGTGGATTCTTTGTTTTGATAACAAAGAATTTTCTGCTGTTAAAACGTTATTGTTTTGATGACCGTGAGATTATACTATTGAATTCGCCCATAAAAATATCTAGATTTAGATCGTGAAAAGAATATACAATTAATTTTGTTTCATCTTTGATGTTTTAACGTAAATTATTCCCAAACCATCTTCGAGTTTATACATCTAGTTGCACCAGAAATTAAACATTGGAACAACAATAATATCATAAGCACGAAATATAAAAGGGGAATTCAATAATCAAGCTATGTAACAAAAAAGTCACTATCGCTATTTACTAGTTATTAAGAAATAGGCCGCGACATTTACGGTAACATGTAACATCTAAAGTGCTAATCAAAGTGAGTGTTGTCATCTTTAACAAAAGTGGCCCGTCAGGGCTATGCCGCATCTTTAGTATATTGCGCCCTGAAGCAAAGTGATTTTGGCATCCCCAGATAAGGGCCGCAGGAAAATAAGTAAATTATCTTTGAAGATTGCCAATACATTACTAAGTAATTCAATTTTATTTTAATTTAGCAAAGGAAAGCTAGAGAAGGCTGTTTTAGTTTTTGATTTTTGATTTTGGCCGCAACTAACTTTTGGTTGCCCTGCGGCAGTGCTTCAACCGCTCTTGGAGCAGCAGCAGATAAACACCAATAAGACTAGTAGTGATTTTGATAGCTCAGCCAAGGCAAATAAGTTAAGGCAAAAGAGGTTAGTTCGAAACAACAGCGTTAAAAATTCGAAAAGAGGTTCTAAGTTGTGAAGAAGAGAAGGAATGATGTATAAATGTTCAAATAATTATTTTGGGCAGATTTTTAGCAATTGAGCAATTCTTGCTTTCTATGGTTACCTATAATGCCTAAGGCTTAGATTATTTAAGTTGTTCCGCTCATGTCCTTCACCAAAATAGGTGCAATCTCTATATCAAAAGCATTGACAACACCGCTCTGTAGCATCTCGTTTTCTGTCAACTTGACTCGAGCTCATGTAATTATAGTTCAGGCTCCAGCAAGCAAGAAGTAATCAATCCATAAAAAACAGCGATTTTCAGGCAGAACTTCCTTGTTGGTATAGACAAATCTTCTAAAGATGGCTACAGAAAATGCAATTCTGTTTTAGAGTTGTTCAGCAGGCTTTAGACCACGGACAGCAGCTTCATCAATAATATTTACTTAAATTTAAAGACCTATTTCAGGCCCCCTTCGCAGAGAACTCAAAAGAACATTGGAATATCTACTAGCTCAAATTTTTGTTCTACTATCAGATCTGGAAAAATCCCGTTTACCTTCCAAGTGACTTCTTTTTTTCTACAATTATTGTTTCTAAGATTCTCATTTCGTTATCCTGCACACATTTCCAAATCTATCAAAAAGTTGTTTCATTTCAGGGTGTACTCCAGAAAGAATACTGTTCCAAAAGATCCGGTTCGGATGATCTGTTCTTCACCAGCTGAGATTAGCTAATGCTTTAATGGTTCTTTATTCTTTCTAAATTTTTCTTTTCGTTTTAGATATTTAGTCCCATTCGTCTAGCTAGTTAGCTTCAGCAAAAATTAGTCAACCAAGTTGGAAGTTGTTTTATATCAATTAGGAGAAAGAAACATCGTTTGCAGTTGAAAGAGATAGGAAAGTACCCAATATTTGGGTTGCATTGGTTAAAAGGAAATATCCTTTGGTATCAGCTTCTTTTTAGTGCCTACATACTATCAACAAGCGTAGACATTGTTCAAGCAATGACTTTCTTTTTTTCTCTCCATTTTCAAAATTCACTATGATTTTTACTTTCTAATTAGAATCCAGGAAAAAATAAGAAAATGAGGGTGTTTCTGTTTTGTATTATTCGTAGATTCAATGAAAATCTTTCGCGAAAAATGGCGACGGAATTGGGAACGAAAGATTTTTGTACAAACTCATTTTCTTAAACAGTTTCTGTCTAAACTCTCGTTAAAAGAACTTGGATGTTTTTAAATAATGCAAAGCACATAGCACAAAGTTATCTATTAGATTCTAAAGAGTGTTAAAGGCAAAATAATTTTTGCCAAAAGCTGTGTTTTAACTAATCCATCTGATATTAATCATTGATTTAAGATCGGCTTTGTTACAAATAATAAGGTTATGTTTTATTCTAGTTGTACTTTCTACTACTCACTTGGAAATTCCCCTTAGTATACTGAAAAAAGCAGAAATAAAAACTAAACGATTTAAGAAAAAACTGAGGATAATAAAAATCAACACGACAAAAAAACTACCTACAACACATAACTTAATACACTCCCAAGTTGTATGCATTAGGAAAAGAAAAATAAAACATCCAAGTAGTGTGATAATAGTCCAGAGGAGCTCGAGTTTTCCATAACAATGCGAACTGATGAGCAAACTGCGAATTGTTGGGTAACATTGTGTTGACACGAAGCAAGGCTTGCTAATCGCTGGAGACGGCACAAAACGCCGGAAAATCACTTTTGTAGCATGAATGGTTGATAGCGTGACTGTTATCATTGCGAATATGAATAGAGAAATGCATAAATGCAAATCGCGACACATTTTTACACAATGCAACCGCCAAACGAGGCCCATTATCTCTTGACGTGCGACTACAACGGAAAACAAAATACGGCCAACTTGGAAAAAACCTGAGCGGGCATATGCAACAAAAAAAAATTTAACCTGACTGGGTGATACCTTCCTTTCCTTTGGAAATAATCCGGTTTAAATTCAAAACTCGGAAAATCCATCAATCTAAATGTCAAAATAATTTAAGAAATATCAAGGGTGGAAAACTGCGGCTGTCACTGTCAGATTATCCGGAATAAACAAAGACAAGGGAAAGAAGTAAATTAATATGAAAATCATAAAAATATGAACGTCGGTGTTTAAAAAACGAAAGAAATAACAAACGAAGAGTTGAGAAAAGTTTGAAACAGGACGTTTATTATAAAAAATGATCTTTAAATTTGCCCGGGCGAGTTTTTTGAGAGTTCTTGATGAAACAGATTATCATAAAGTTGCTAAAATACATCATTTCTTAAACGAGCAATTTATTTAGCTTTAAAAATAAAATAAATTACTTTCCTCTAATTAAAACCTTTTAAATAGATTTAAATTGAGGGTTTTAGAATTTTCCAATTTTGTACGTTGAAACTAAATATTGGTTTCAATTAAAATTTTATATATCATTTCCTTAATCAGTGTCGACACAGAAGTAAACATACTAAGCAAACAGTTTTTAATTCCTAAATCAATTAAAATTTTCCCCCGGTTTTTCCGATTAATTTAAAAATAAACTTTAATCATTCTGGAGTGCGCGCAAAAAGAATTTTAAATTATCCTTTTGAAGAATAAAACAAAACAAGCGAGAAAAGAGGAAAAAAAAAGAATTAATGACTTACTGCGTTCGAATGTGTTTGATCCGTCTTGAGTTCTTTGTGATTCGAATACTGGACATAGACGGCCCTTCCTCGCAATTGAGCCATACAATTTGCAAAATAATTCACCATTGATGTGGCGGAACCTTCGTCTCCCATTTCAAGGAAGGCTTGGTTCTTGCCTTTCAGCACCAGGACATTTGTTACACGTCCAAAAGGAATACCTAGATGGATGATCTCAGCCTCTGTGACGTCGTTTGGAATGTTGCGAATGTGAATGACACGGGATGGCTTACCTACATTTTGCTCTAATTTTACCTGAAAAAGAATAGTTAGCTTAGAAACTATAAATTGCTTCTTTAGCATTTGAGAAGGTTTAGTTTGTTATTTAGGAGTATGTAGTAAGAGTTTTGAAGTTCGCGCGTCTTAGTTTGACATCGACATGATGAAAAATGTTTGGAACTTCTGTTGCAATACTGAATTAAGTTAGTTAAGGCCATACAATTTTGTGATTCCCCCAATTTTTTCCGCCAATTTAAATTAATGTCTACAATAGATTTATTGATTAATGTTATCACAAAGTGATAAAAAAAATCGAGATTTTGACATTTGAAATAGAAAATAGAACCGTGTGGTTGATATTCTTTCGTAATTTCGATGAAAAAGAGTCCATAGCACACTACAATAGGTAAGTTATTATTATTGTTGTTGTTGTTATTATAAGTATCTCAGGTCATACAAGTGAATTTGAAAATGTTTCTAGAATATTTTATAAAATAGTAACTCTGTATGGAATTAGACAATTAAATAATTCTAAAAGCATGTGTTCATCAAGCCAACACCGATTGCTTAGTATAACATTTTGATCGCTCTATATAATAATAAGCAACGAAACATATAATCAATATTATTATCCATTGCAAATTGGCTATGACAATGTCCTTAGGACATGACATTAAAATGTGATACGCTTGGTAACGGTGGCTAAATGCGTTTAGATTTAGACTTGCCAACTCTAAGACATTAAAATCTTTATAAGATTATAATCTTGAAACACCAAGAAGCTAAATGCTTGGACCGACAGTCAAAACTGGACATGATATGTTTAAAGCGACCTTCAAAGCAATAGGTAGTACCATAAAGCAGTTTTTAAATCGACTATTAAAATAAACACTTGACAACTTCCATGGCAACCGTAGGTGATGTAGATGTAAGAAAGACTCCTAGTATTTTCAAATAGGGCCCAAAAAGGAAGCAACGCTTTAGGTCTCTATCAGATGTTACAATAAGAATGTGTCTAAAATCAAATAACGATAACGTAACAAGTTTGGTAATTGATTTTATGTGAAATCGTAGTGGACCAAGCCCAATATCTCTTTTTATTCTTTTTGCTTTTAGGAATCCCACATAAGATCCTCTCGGTCGAGATCAATGCTACATATATTATGTAAAGCGCAGGTAAATCTAAAATACATTTCGTATGAAATCTAGACCAAAACTTTAAATCACCTCTTGAACCAATGAGGTCGGTGGTATGACTATTGTCTTGCTGCAAGACATATAGCGCCGAACAGACTAAAGTTAACAAGTAATGAAAGCCTCAAGAACTATTTGCGCTGTACATATGTTTCACTAGAAATTTCTTTCTTGTATGAGTTCAGCTGTCTTCTGAAGATAGTACTTGAATATCGAATGGGTTTAAGTTATTCCTGAGTCAGATGTCTGGTTATTGATGCTTTTTGGTCCTTTCAAAGAAATTTCAAAGATTATCCAAGATCTTTGACTTGACGGAAGGTATCTGTCTTGGTCTCCTCGGTAGTCGTCAGACCTTTCCATGGTAATTGAGATTATAAATCAATCAATCAAATTTCTTAAGTCTAAATAACATCAAAATGCTGAGATTACTGACCATACAAACGTACCAATATTTCAGCGTAACTTTTTTTTTTCGAGATACTGCTTGCGGTTGTCAAAGATAATGTTGTAATGTTCCCAACTGTGGAATTTTTGAATGTTGACACCTATGGCAGTCTCATAGGTCATATACTTTGTCTTTCTGGTATAGAGAAAAGTAGTTTGTCAGTACTTCCATTTATAACATTTATGGTTAATGGCTGATAACGAGATTAAATCTCTGATCAATGCCTCTGGTACACGTTACAAAAATATGATGCACCTGGAAAGAGCGCAATTACATCTTAGTGGGATCTCCACCTGGCTATTCCCTGACCACTGGCTTCAGCCAAAGACAGACAATGTTACGGTATAAGTATACTCCGTTCACGATGTTTCTGGGTCGTAACAGGCCAGGTTGGAAGTTTTCTTTTTTTTTTGAAAATTGTCGTAGCTGCAGCTGCATTTGGCGCTGTTGCACGATCAAAAAGTTTGCATAAACGTTTAGTACCGATTAGTTTTCGTTATATTTACAGAAATACATAAAAAAGAACAGCGTGAGGTTCAACTGTCCAAATCATAACTTTAAAACACATAAAGAGTCAATAAGATTTTACAAGCCGAGTTAATAGATAAACAGCCCGGTTATTGTCATTCTTCCATAGCCATATACGACCCAGAAACATCGTAAACGCTGTATTGGTTATGTTTTATTTCAAATATGGTGTTGCCAGATTGTAGATGTTTTCGCGACCATTTTGATAAAAATAACTAAACTACAGCTACAATTAGTGATTTGCATTTTCATTCTTGGTAATTACTTTTGCTTTTCTAAAAATACAGGATTGCTGTTTTGCAAAGTAGGCCCTTGTAGAGCATTTTCTGTATGAGTTACCTTGGTGCCAAAAAACTGAAATGTAGAAAAATTGTACCAATGTTATGTTTATTTTGCCAACACCACTAGCATTTCAAACAATTGAATATAATAAATTTCCTCTGCTAATACAGTGCATCCAAGATAAGGATGCACAGCATGGGGATCTCGGAAACGATAAGAGATGCAGCATCGGTTAAAAGAGATGAAAGTTGGCTATTCATAGGATCTTTTTGTTGGCGTTTACAAAATCTAGATATCTTGGATAGTTTCAAAGATATTTAAAAAAAAGGTAGCTTTCTCGATTTTCGTTATTTTTTCTTTTATTTATTTGAAGAGATATCTGAAAACTAAAACCACTTTTCCATTGTTTTTTCCATTAGTTTTCCGATATCTCTTCAAATAAATAAAAGAAAAAATAATAACGAAAATCGAGAAATCTACGTTTTTTTAAATATCTCTGAAACTATCCAAGATATCTAGATTTTGCAAACGCCAAGAAAAAGGTCCTATAAATAGCCAACTTTCATCCCATTTAACCGATCATGTATCTCTTACCGTTTCCAAGATCCCCATGTTGTGCATCCTTATCTTGGACACACTGTATATTCGCCATGTCCAGCCTTTGATATCCACGAAGTTATCAAAACTGAAGATACTTGCATTTTTGTGTTATGTCAGTTAGGAAGAGGAAGCACAATCCATCGGAATTTGTAAAAATTGGAAAGACATTCGCTTTTGTCTTGGATCGGTTAGGGGAAAGGAACATTCCTTGAAGTTGTTTGCTTAGGGTTTTTTTTTGTTTTGGCAGATGTGACAAACGCCCGTATAATGAGAAAGAACGTCAACAAATGTCATATTCCAAGCATAGTTCAGTGCGTCCTAAGGACGTTTCAAACTATTAGGGCAATGCCAACGTAATCTGTAGTGTAACTGCTGTGGTAATCATGCAGTCAAATATTTTAAGAGTTTCTTTTCGAATACTCTGAATTGAGACCCAACTAAAATTAATTTTCTGTCGATGCTGTTAGAACTTGACCAAACCAAAAGAATTAAAACCGAAGCGTCTATTACGTTGGGAAAGTTTAATATCTGACAGGATTCAGTTGCGTTTAGTGCAACGTATAAACGTATTCATCCTGTATAGAACCTAAAAGGGGTTCAGAGTAGGGGTACAAAATATTTTAAAAGAAGTTGCGCAAGCCGTTACAATGAGTAATCCTTCAAGATTGAAGTATTATCATAAAGCTCAATCATTTGCTTTCGATTAAGATCAATGCCTTGCTGTTTTCAATCTTCGATGGAGTGCATTGTTGTTAGGAACTCCAAATTGACCTGACTAAATGATAAAAAAGAAATAATGAAAAAAAATTCACCAGAATTTCTTACTTAAAGGTCAAGTCTCAAATATAACTCTGCGTGTAATATCGAATAGGTAATTTAATATATTACATGTCTTTTAAAGTGGCAAAAAGCCCGATGCAATTATTTACAAGATCTTTTTAAATTTCTTACAAGTTAATAAACGAAACCATTAGGATTTCAAGACTCTTTTTCTGTTTTTCCTATTACTACGGCAATAAAACTTATATCAAGTCTTTACTGGAACTAGGTTTTAGTCCTCGTTCAAATTCTCTACCGAGATTTATTATTTAGAAGAGAAAAGCAATAATATCCAACGGTGTTGCATAAAATAGAAAAGACAACACAAAACTCTTTCGAAAAGCTACAACGTTGAAATATTAAAAATGAAAATGTTACCGCCGACAGGAATAAAATAAAACACAACATTAAATATTTAAATAGAGAATTTGTAACCTTTTATGTGTATGATTTTAACAGACTTATAACATTAGTGTCAGATTTATAATTCACAGTTTAAAACATTTCCTTACAACTTCTATCATCAGTACTAATGATATACAGGGTGGTATCTCTGAAAAAACTAAACAAGACACTGTCTATTATGTAAGAGTTCTTAGAACATATTCCGGCGATTTTTACATTTTTTCTTCAACTTGGCACATACCCGCTAGAACTATTCAGTCTAAAGAAATGATAACTGTGAGCTTTAATCAAGTAAAATTAAAAAGTGGATCTAGAGAAGAAAGAAGAAAATTCTCCTTTAAACACCAAATAATAAAATCTCCATTAATGCCATATAATAAACAGCATTCATACCGATCTACTTCTCGTATAATTTAAAATTTTCCATGCTTTTCGCAAAGCAGTTATAATATATTTTACTACGCCTATATTTCTCCATATCATACTTTAGTTTACCACCACCGGTAGTAACCATATATCTAATTACCAGCAATAAATCCAAAGTTCCATAAAATCCAAAACCGTATATTTATTTACAAAACGCAAGCCGTGTGAAATGCTTAAAAAATTTCTTGAACTTTTCTTTCGAAGCGTACTTGGTCGGCTATTTATTAATTCCATCCGAGAAATAAATGGAGCAACCTGAACGTACCTTATCGTTTATTTCATTAGCTATTCCGCACAACAGACGACAGCTTAATAAAATGATTAATTAACAAGGAAAATTTAAAAAGCATTGATCCTGCAGAAATACTTAGGCGCTGAAAAGAGGTTGTACGGAAAACTCGACCCTACGGTAAACGGAGTTTGATTCGACTTGGAAGTGCCGGCCAGAAAGTAAAGCAAAAAAAAATATATGGGAATAACTTTCCGTTACTGTATTATTTATGAGTTTTTTCCGGATAATAGATTTGATTCCCTTTCTTTTAATTAATAAACGCGAAAAAAATTAAGTAAACGTGGAAAATAACATCAACGCGAACCGTGGAGGAACAGGAGCAGTCGGTACTAATTTCATTATCATACAAACAACCGATTTGTGATTAGATAAATCCGATTAACATACCAAAACGACCGACCACTGATTATCGATTAAATATTACCAATTAACAGGGTTACACGAAACACAAGCCGTTATAATTTACCAATAGATTCGAATCTGTTGTCGGTATTTGTTGTTGATTACATCAACATATACCTTAATAAAGGGATAGTAGGAGGATTCCAAAACGGTTCGAAATTACAAGTTCAGCCTGTTCATGTAAACTGTAGTGGTGGGCATTGTATATCTCTGTATATTCCGGGAGTTAGTTGTATCTTATAATTGACATATCCGATGTGCTTGGTGGTCGATTGATTTTCTGATGATGGAAATGAATGGATGTGTATTAAATACCGAACGAATTAAAATTAACAGAGATTGAATTGTCATCCTGTCAAATATTTTAAATGCATGAAATAAGCATTGATAAACAGAATTGCCGCACTTCAACTCATCATTATTTCAATCGAGTGCTGTTTCAATATCATATGGGTATTTGTAAATTAATTTCAAAACGAACAAATTCATTCAAAGTCTCTAGATGTTCATTTTATCTATTTATCCTGATTACCAGTTCTAAATAATTGTGAAAAGTTTATGTAATTAACTTCCCCGTTAACAATTATTATTATAACGACTTTTCACGATCGTATAAACAATTTGGGCATATCGCCTTTCTCATTCTGTGCCTACACCAAAAAGTCACAGTAATATTCTAGCAAAAGAAATTTTCTCATTTGCTCATCAACTTGATATTATTATTAAGTCTAAGCTTTATTTATGGCCCATATGATTTTTGATCTAGGCCAAACCATGGCCTTTTCTATAGAGAAAATCGCAAAAAAATAAACAAACTTCTAACTTCTACAGTGTCAAAAGCTTCGGCAGAAATTATGAAGACTCCTACATAAACTAGACGAGACACTTTAAAAGTGCATGGATCTCTTTGAAGATGAGATATTCGACATGTCGGAATCGCGTTTGCTTTCGCTTTCAGCGGAGAATTCAATTTTTATCAAATCAGCATTTTTCTGCAAAGCTCAGTAATAGAAATTTCTTTCTTGTATCAGTTAGGCTGTTATCTGAAGATAGTACTTGAATATCAAATGGGATTAGTTATGCCAGACTCGGGAAGAAACTGGGCATCATTGTTAACGTGTTCTCCTCATTATCTATTACTTTCCTTTCGTCACTAAAGAGGTTTGGTTATTGATGCTTTTTGGTCGTTTCAAAGAAATTTCAAAGATTATTCAAGATCTTTGACTTGACGGAAGGTATCTGTCATCAACCAATTTTGGTCTTCTCGGTAGTCGTCAGACCTTTCCATGGTAAGTGAGATTATAAATCAAACAAATTTCTTAAGTCTAAATAACATCAAAATACTCAGATTACTGACCATACAAACGTACCAATATTTTAGAGCACCTTTTTCTCCAGATACTGCTTTCAGTTGTCAAAGATAATTTTGTAAGTTTCCTAGCTGGAATTTTTGAATTTTTCTCATACCTTCTACTATAGAGAAAAGTAGTTTGTCGGTACTTCCATTTATAACATTTGTGGTTAACGGCTGATGACGAGATTAAATCTCTGACCAATGCATCCGGTACACGTTACAAAAAAATATGATGCACCTGGAAAGAGCGCCAACAGAATGGTGGTGGAGCGCAATTACATCTTAGTGGGGTCTCCATCTGGCTATTCCCTGACTACTGGCTGCAACCAGAGACAGACAATGTCACAGTATAAGTATACTCAGTTCACGATGTTTCTGGGTCGTAACAGGCCATGCTTTCATTTTGTTAGGTTAGAAGTTTTCTTTTTTTGAAGATTGGCGCTGTTGCACGATCAAAAATTTTGCATAAACGTTTAGTACCGATTAGTTCTTCTTATATTTACAGAGTTACACAAAAAACGGCAACAGCGTGAGGTTAAACTGTTATAAAATCATAACCTTAAAGCACATTAAGCGTCAATAAGATTTTACAAGCCGAGTTAATAGATAAACAGCCCGGTTTACAATACAAAAAGTCACAGTATTATTCTAACAAAAGAAACTTTCTCATTCGGTCATCAACTTAATATTATTATTAAGTCTAAGCTTTATTTATTGCTCATATGGTTTTTGATCTAGGCCAAATCGTAGACTTTTCGATAGAGAAAATCGCAAAAAAAACAAACGAAAAAGAAAAATGAACAAAATATTTTCTATTGGTAGCAGTTTAAAGGCTACAACGTGCTAGTGCTTGAAGGAACTTCTAACTTCTTCAGTGTCAAAGCTGCGGCAGAAATTATGAAGACTCCTATATAAACTAGATGAGACACTTTAAGTGTATGGATCTCTTTGAAGATAAATATTCGACATGTCGAAATCCTGTTTGCCTTTCGCTTTCAGCGGAGAATCCAATTTTTATCAAATCAGCATTTTTCCACAAAACTCAGTAATGGAAATTTTCAGTTTCGGAGTCTAACTTCAATCGTAATCAAAAGGTCAGATAAGTTAGGTATTTAATATTGCAAATATACGTATTGAAAGAAAATAAAGCAAAACAAGGACCATAAAAATAAACAATCGAGATTACTGTATACAACTTAAGTTCAAAAATACCATCAAAATATTGACAATCTCCAAAGCAACGAAGATAGAATTGAAAAAAATTAACATTTGAACAAATGATGTTTGGAAATGCAAAATGGGAATAGAAATCTTTTAAACTAAACTCATAAAAACAGGATAACTGGAGAAAAGCTACGATTAAAAGTCATTCCTGGTAAAAGTCTGAAACTGCAACAACATGCACCGGTGTTGTCAGGCGGTACTATAGCGTCGTCTCCTTGCAATTTCTACGGAGTACAGAAGTGCAGATATGTCTTGATACCTTTTTGCTGCCCCAGAATGGAAATTTGCTACAAATATTTAATATAGAATTTGTAGAAGCTAGTTACTTATGCATTGCTAGGGTTTGCAGTTTAGTAACATTTTGTGAGTTGCAGTTTAGTAACTAGTAACTTGTCCTAGCCCTTGAGCTTATGCCGAAGAGCTTCCATTACGCCTCGAGTCGCTTTTGTTTTCGAGGCAGAATAAGGAACAATCGCAAAAATATGTTTTTCATACTTTGAATTCCCTATGCCTTCGGCGTTTTTCATGTTGTCGTTCACTTTAGAGCAATTTGAAAAAACCTTGAAGTTGATAATTGAAGTGAGTAAGGTATAGAAGAAGAAAATCAAGGAAATCCAAGAAAAAGTGAGTCTAAACTGGACAGTATCTGAAAATCTACTGCTTGGAATCACTCCCGGCACTTATTTCTTCTAAGTGGATAGAGAAAGGGAAACGAACAGGTTTACACAGTGGAGATCAAAATGTGCTTAATTCCATTTTGACTTTTCTCCAAAGATTTAGTCACCAGCAGTAACAAGTTCATATTATCTTACTATAAGAAATGTAAGCATTGTGATAGGCTCACTTCAAAATGTCAAAATACTTCAACAACACACACATGTCTTACTGATCTTAGGGTATAGATACCGTGCGTTTCAATAACTTAGATAGTCATTATTGCAAATATTTTTTATTCTATAATTTTGGCGCTCAACATGGGGCTGAGAAAATTTACCATCACAAATAATAAATTCTGATACTCAATTAGTGAGGATATTAAAATTTAGCTCGAGTACAGAGCAGATAATTCTTATTTCAAGATCCAAAATAACCAAGCAAAAATCATTTTAGGCAACATAACCTCATTTTAGGCAACATAACCTCATTTTATCCTCAAATACGTTAATAAAACGCGATTTAGCAAATATAATCTCATTTTATCTTAACTCACATTAATGTTATCTAAAATATAATCAGAAATAACCATAGAAAGGTGATCTAACGTAAGTGGTTGAAAAGTCATCTAACCTAATTTACGCTTATCAAGTGACATCTAACAACTGTACTGCGCTTCTTACAAACTAATGTAATTTCTACAACAGGGCGCAAAAAAAGTCACGATTTGTTCATTTTTCAGCATTGTGTTATCATGTTTCTGCACATTTTCAAACATAATTTTTGGTAAGACCGGAAAGCAATTTTAATAACAAATCTTGAGTTTTTCATGTTCTTAAGCATAGAATAAAGCACATTTGTGCCAATTAAGTCAGTCCATTACAACATAATATAGAAAAGTAAGTCAAATTAGAGAAAAGCGAATAAGAAAAGATTTTCCAGTCAGATGCAACCTTGACTCGTTTTGAGGTTTTCAATTAGAATAATCTATCACATAATCTTTAATGCGGTGTTTTAAAATCTTTTTTCTTATCACACATTGTAGTTGGCATACCTAATTATTACTATGAAGATAAGACGAATGTAAATACGCATGAAAAAATTCAATTCTTGCATTTGGACATTACCGCATGCTATCGCATGCTTTACAGTAAGTCGTATAGACATTAGCATAAACTTGCTTTCAGTGCCGAAATGCAGATCGTCAATTCGATTTGGAATCCTTAGAGTTAGATATGTCGTCGTAGATATTTATTCATTCCTTCATCTGCGATGCATCCGATATCAATTAAGAGGTATGCGTGGTTTTTAAGACCTGATTCAATAATTATTAGAGAAGCTGAAAAACTGATTTCTTAACACGGATTTGTAACAAACCACCTCTATCGAGTCAAACACATACAGAATCTATACCAATAAGGTCATTTTTTGAAGATTGCTTATATTTATGTCTTGAACATGCTTCACTGTATTCAAATTTTCCTAATTCATACTTTTTCTGAACATGTCATTAACAAATACGCACGATCGTTAATAAAATGACTGTATAATTTGAATAATAATTTGATAGGACAATTCGCTAACCTAAAAAGATTTCTCCTCTAAATAAAAATTAGATCTAGTCACGCACAAAATAACAAAATTTTTATTCGTGTTCTAAAAATAGTTTCTCTTTTCCAAAAATATTCCGTAGAAGTGACGAAAAGTAATAAGACATTAAAACATTAAAAGACCTACAAACGCGAATATGTAAATATTTAGGGAGTTTAACAAACTAACCTACAAAGGGCTCTTTTTAACATTTCACCTTCTGGGTATTACTACTGCGGTTTAATATTTAAGATCGTATCTGATAACAAACATCCTTTGTAAAACCTGGAACCCCTGCGGTAAGGGAGAACACACAAGTCACAATGGCGTGCTGAAAATCGACAAGTAAAAATAAACAAGAAATTAAAGTTTGATAATATTATTGCTGGAAGTTTCATTCTTGTTTGTGTTGTACTTTAAAGAGTATACAAAGATGTGTTAGTAGGGACACGCAAAAGGGAATGCAGCAATATGGATGGGATTTTTATCCGACCTCAATATTCGTTCCTGGGAAACAGGAAACTTCAGCTATTGTCTATTGTATTTTGTTATACTTCAGATTTTATCTTCAAGTTTCTTTTATGTGAACGAATACAATGTGGTTGTAAGAAGATCGTAGCGATGTTAGTTTTCTTAAGTAGTCAAGTTTTTCATTATTATACTTCTTGTAGCTGCAATGGAACTTTTGCAGACATCGCTTTAAGTTTTAAAAGAGCCAGGAAAATATATGGAAAGTCTTTCAAAATTCAAACAATTTCGTTCATTATAGATCGGGTACGTTGGTTGGAAGGGAAAAAAATCAACAACAATAATGAGTTCCCTAATAAACTTTCAAACAATGCCCTGTGAATTACACAAAGATAAAGGGGGCATAACGGAGTAAAACAACATCCACGCAACAGCGGACTTATTAAAATTGAACAAAACCTATAGGATTTTATTTCAAATCAAAGAGGAAACAGAAACGAGGAAAATGGACTCTTGTTAGCAGCTGAACAACAACAAAGGATGCGGGGTTAACTTACGAACTGTTCTTACTTTATTAGTTTCTTATAGTATGAAATGCAAAACTAATGAAGAAAAACGAGTAGTATTGAATTGTAAATTTATTCACTACAATTCATTCTAAAAGTAGAAGACCTGAAGAAAGAATTCACGAACAGAAGTATGTGGAGTGGGTTAAGTTTTAATTTTGTTGGTCAAACAAAATCCAAGACCGTGGGGTTGAAAAATTCGAACCGACGTATTAAAAAATGCACTTGGGAAACTAAAGTGGCTCAGAAATGTACCCCGAAGAGTTCGTTGCATCCATTCCTGTACTTCTATACATAAAACAGGAGGGTGAGAAATTGAATAGAATCACGTAAAGGAAAAACGGGATTAATAATTTTGCCGTTTTTATGTATTTACACAATTTAAATAGCAGGCATTTTTATTATTATATGTAATGTATTAGTAAATAAAAATACCCTTAACGTATAAGGTAGATGGAGTTCTAAATTTTCAATTACTTGTACGCTTCAGGCAAACACGAGGAATAACATACGGATAAATGAGATACCATAACAACACAACGGAAAGCAAAATGCGGCTGCCTACGGGATTTCTCAATTTCTAACAAAATATTAATATTCGCAAATACTTGATCCTAGTTATAATGGAGATATAAAAAGGTTTTTTTGAATATACGAAGAGCATGCTTGTCTAGTAATTAATTTATCTGGGTCGAGTCAAATTATTTCAACAAAAAAAAACCCAATAAAGGTCGTCTTAATTAGATATTCATTTTGAATGATGATGGTATTTTGATCGTAATAACCCGGCACTATTGGAAAATAGCCATAATAGACAAAACGAAATACGTACATATAAAAATGTTAATATCGAATAAAACCCACAAAAAATAATAACAAAATAATAATAAAAATGTATACATAAAATACAGGGTGGTTCAAATTGTCAGTAATTGTGTAAATTAACATCACGGTTAGCACTATAGTAATAGAGGAAAACGGTTTCGGTGGTGGGCTACTTTCTCGATACAAGTTTAATGTTGAAAGCAAATCGATTATCTGGATGCGTTTCCGAAATACACATCAATAATTTAGAAAATCAATTTTTCGCAATATCTCAAATATCGGACATCGAGACAGACCTTGCTCGGAATCTAGGTATCTTGTAGAAAACATGTAGCAGCAAATAAAAATGTTGCTGTAGCTTTTTAACTCTTTGCCATGTCGAAAGGTGCCATTATCTAAAAACCACAAGCACACGAAATTGAAGAACAAAACAGAACAAGAAACAAAACATCACTCAACAATCATAAACTATCAGCTAGACTCTTCAACAAAATCATTTTCAAAAATAAATATCGACAAAACATCTTCAGAATAATGCAATCTATGAAAGGATAAAAATTATATCTTCAAATCGATACAAATGAAGAAAAAACTGAAAGACAAGAATTTTTATGTTGACAGTTATCGGTGTAATCGTTTTGCTCATTCTGGGATAGTCACAAAAAATACATTAAATAAAAAATGTACAATTTACATTAAATCTTCAAGGTTCGTTGTCTACCCAAGGCAAAACACTTAATACAGGTAAATTTGGAAATAATCTCGTAGATGCTGTGTCAAGATTTCAGATGTTCTAAGAAACCCATAGTACACATCATTTCAGGCAAAATCTGAGTATCTGAGTAGAACTAAAAACTATAACTGTCCTTGGGTCAAGTACGGCAAAATAGCAAGTACTTAATGATATCGAGAAATTCTTCCATTACCAAGTTTTCTACCAACCAAACTTCAGTAATTGCTCCTTTATAAACAAAGAACGAGAAATGGCAAAAACTGAGTGCAGGAAAACGTTTCAAATACGAGTTTTACAGAACATCTTGATGTATCTTATGCACGTATGAAAAAATCTTCCTGCGATCTTGATTTGCTTCTTCAAGCTACCATTATTTGTTTTAACAGATCAGGGAATTCTTAGAAGACAAGATTTTACTGTCAGCGATGATGGTTCAGACTTACATTTACGAGAACAAAACAATTGGTTTTAATTAATAAAAAGAAGCCTTCCAAACGTCGGACACACTGAAGTATTTGTCAGTTACATAGTCTCTCAAAAGAATTCTTTCTCATTTCTGAGCCAAGATAATATATAAACAGTCTCTTCATTGAAGAATGTTGCAAAATGAAAAGATTTGCAAAGCAAACCAGTTGCTATAGTTAGCGATGTAACTGAGTACAAATAAAATGTTAAAAAGTCTAGTCAGAGATCTTTTATTAGTACGCAGTGAATCTGAACTGATATCAGTTTCGAATCCAAAAAAAATCCTAAAAATATAGAACAATGTAAGGTAATATCTTCAAAACGGCGGATACACAGTGTACCCACATTTTGATGCTCACTATTGGGATCTCGAAAATTGTAAGAGATACGAAGTCGGTTAAGTTAGAAGAAATATGGCTATTTTCGAGATCAATTTACTTATGCTTTTGTTTTCTCAAAAAAGTTCACGGCTTTCTAGATATTTACTAAAAACAAAATTATCTTATTTTTTTTAATAAAAAGCATTTCCCATTTAGTGTGCCATGGCTTTAAACATATGAAAATCATTGACATCATGGCACACTATGATGAAAAATGATTTTCACTTCATAACTCGGTAAAACAAAAGAATAGCTATGTCAAACCATGTATCACTGAGAAGCATTTAAGGTGTGCAGTTTAGTAATATGAAAATCAAGTAGGTGTTCCATTAGCAAAAAAATTGTATTTACGTTTCACCGCCAAAGTAAAACAAAAGACAATTGCGAAAATAATTTTTTTGTGTTTCGGAGTAAATTCTCTTTGCTGTTCTTTTCTATCTTTGCTCGTTCCTGAGATATTTCACTTTAAAAAAATAAGATAATTTCGTTTTTAGCAAATATCTAGTAAGCCGTGAACTTTTTTGAAAAAACAAAAGCATAGGTAAACTGATCTTCAAAATAGTGTTTGCTGTCATGGAAAGCTAACATTATACTTTACATCTGATGATAAAAACGGAACTGAGGAAAACGTGTGGGTTAGTATGGTTAGTACCATAAATGTGACAGCACATCTTGTCTCATCGGTTTTGGAATAGTTTTGATAAAAAGTCAAAAGGATGAATTGTTTGGAGCGAGCCCAGATTTTCAGTATCTTACCCTACCGCTAACTTCTTCAGCAGTGTAATGTCATTCATTAGTATCAAGTACAAAATTGTTCTTCATCGCATCACCTGATTTCATCTCGGTAATAAGATGTAGAATTTGCAATGTACTTGCAGAGACAACTTGAACTGTACTCTTGCTTTTTCAGAGTGTTGTAGTTGTATCAGTTTGTTAATTTCTCAACACTTTATTACCTCCTTTTTATATACTACGTCCTCTCCTCACTAATAGGTATATCAATCCTCATATAGAGTTCCATTACACAATGCAACTTATTCAAGCTCAAAATTACCAGAAACATTTCAGACAATTTTAGTGACCTATACATCATGAGAACAGAAATTTTTTGCAAACAAAAACGTTAATAATAAATAAAGATATTTAGCAAAGACTGTCGGTTATGTCCTACCATATTGAATTCGCCATTTTATATTTTTCTACGTTTTTGGTATGTTGTTGGTAAGACTAAAACAAAGAATGGCTTCTGTTCAATTAGTCCCGGGTTACACTTCAGTTTTACTTAAATATTAGTTAATGGATAGATCAGGTTTTTCTCGAGACAGAAATGGATCATGGTAAGAAGACTGAAAATCAGAAAACTGTAAGAAAACATTTTTGCTCAAAATCAGTAAAACTGCAAGAAAATATAGATAATTACAAAAGAATAAACTTACATCCATCATTAGTTTATTAAGAACTGCGTCTTGGCATGGTGTGAATGTTCAACAATAACTCTAGACTGCAAGTCGTGCAGGTTTGGCAGAAGCTATTTGGTACTACATTAATAGTTAAATAGGGTTCCTAGAGAAGTCTTTAGAAAGCTTTAAGTGCCAAAACTACTTTTCACTTATTAGATCATGAAAAGGTTTTTTACTAGACGCTGGATGTTGATATAGCAAGCACCTCGAGCATTTTTATACACTTGCCCACAAAAATCTACGTACGACATATAATCGTCGTATTTGGTAAGCTAGGGCAAAATAGCAGTACGTGACTTGAAGTATGCAAAAAAATAGATTATCAAGAGAAATACACACCTGGAAAAGTCTACGTACCCAACCATCTAGAGCATACATGCAACCAATTTAGGGGAATACCCTACATATGTACGTCTATAAGTGTCATGGGAAGTCTGCAAGTTGTATGGGAAGGTGCATTCGTAATTTGAAGTGTGTGACAAGGAGCGTAAAAGGAAAGAGATTATGGAACGCAAAGAACGATTCGTCGCTGTCTCCACAAATCCGGCTACAACGTACGAATTCCACGTAAAAATCCGTTTATTAGTGCGGTTAACAGAGAGAAAAGGCTGGACTTTGTAAAGAAGTATCATAACGTTCATGAAGACGATCCAGACTTTTGGAAACATGTCATCTTTACCGATGAATGTAAGTTCAACGTGTTCGGGAAATATGGACGTCGCAAAGTTTGAGGCAAATGCAATGAAGTGCTAAAAATGCAAAATGGCATCAAATGGGGTCGGCAAATTACATTTCATCGACAAGAGCATGGATAGATACGTCTACTTGGACATCTTGAAAACCAGTTTTATGCCGAGTGTGGCAAAATTAGGTCTATCGGCCAATTATATCTTCCAACAAGACAATGACCCAAAGCATACGTCGAATGGTTTTATTGCATAACGTGCGAAGGCAACTCCATTCGCCTCCACAATCGCCAAACCTGAACGTCATCAAACATTTGTGGGACGAACTGAAAAGACTGAAGAATGACAGCACTAGTCTATCACTGATACCTCTTTTCAAGGTTGGCGTCAACAGTTGGCTATTTACATAGAATAGCTGATAATAATGTAATGTATTATGATGTTTACTACTGTGTGTATATTAAATACAGCGATTATACCTCATTTTCGGTCATTCTGTGTGTTTTCTGTACCCGTATGTAGACTTTTGTGGGCAAGTGTATTTTAGCTCCATCCGCTAAGTTATATGCTCACTTTGAAAAGTCTAGTTTCTTTAGAGATTCTGTACTGGATGATAGTCTTACTAGAGGCAGCGATTTACTCTTTAGAAAAACCGAATAATCCCACTAGTGAGATCGTATTAGCGAAAGTAAAATAAAATAAAATTTTATGTGTTTTTTGCTCGAAAATGAAGCATCCCACGAGAAGAATTTAAAGTAATTTTCTTTTGCTAAATTAGATACAGGTTTTAGTAAGATTTCTTACATCGTACACCTCTAGAGCTAATGATGGAAAATATGTATAGTCATGTGCAGAAAAAACTGGAACGCTTTCATTATCAAGCAGTCTGGAATCTGCTTATGCTTATACAGGGTGATCATTTTAAAACATCCCACTTGGAATAACTCTTTAATTAGTAAAATTATCAAAAATCGCTGAAACGCTTAGAATTTGTTTTAGAGGGGACATTTAATAACCTACTCTAGTCAGTTGGGAAATTCTTACTATCCCCCCAACCACCCCTTCCCCAAAATTTTAAATGGCACATGTGTGATGTATCATTTTAAAGGGTATAAAATTCTCAATCTTTTACATTAAAGAAAATTAAGATCGGCCCAGCCGTTCGTGAATTAGAGCCAAAAATGTATTGAATTCAATCAATACATTTTTGTCTCTAGATTTTAATTTTCTATGATGTAGAAGATTGAGAATCTTATACCCTTTAAAATGATATATCACACATGGGGTAGTGCGATTTAAAATTTTGGGAAACTTTCACCCTCTCCCCAACCACTCCCACCCGAAAATTTTAAACGGCACTACCCCAGGTGTGATATAGCATTTTAAAGGGTATAAAACTCTTTAATCTTTTACATCAATGAAAATTAAATTCGACCTAGCCGTTCGTGAACTAGAGACAGAAATGAATTAATTAAATTAAATACACGGAGGGGGTGGTTTGGGGGGGGAGGGTGAAAGTTTGCTAACTGACTAGAGTAGGTTATTAAATGTCCCCCTCCAAAACAAACTTGAAGCGTTTCAGCGATTTTTGAGAATTTTACTAATTCAAGATTTATTCAAGGTGGGAAGCTTTAAAATGATCACCCTGTATACTTTGAGACTACCTGATAATTCAGTGATCCCGGTTTTTCTGCACCCGACTGTACCTTACGTAACTCCGTGTTATTCCAAGCGGTAGCGTAACATATCCGATGAATTTGTAAATAGAAATTACACAAGAATGCCAGCTTAATACAGCACGTTGAAAGAAAATCTGAAATAAGACTTGGAAATCGTTGCAGTAGCAAAAAACATTTGATGATCTATGTTATAAATATAAAATAGCCTGTATAACTGATAATCATTTTATTACAGGCTCTATCGAGAAGGAATGCTCGACTCATTAACCTACATTACGCTTGACCAGAAATATAAAGCCGAAACGTTCTCACTTTTTTTGTCAATTACTAATTCAATATCAATATCGATATTTTAATAGTAGAAGCTCGGCACAATCAGACTAGAATAAATTATTACTAATTACTACTTACTAATTCTACAATAATTCTCAGGATTGTTAAAGAAAGAAGAAACGTAAACAGTGCGTAAAACGATCTCTCGATAGGAAGCGCAAACATTTTTTAGCCTTTTACATTCTTGTTGTTACCAGAAACACGTTTCAATCAATAATTAAAATTTACTGTTCACGAAGTAAAGATAAAGCTGATACGGCCACGTTTCACGTTTCTTCTTCGGACAAGTACTAGTATTTACTAAACGTTATGAATAGCAGAAAACTATAAAAATGTTACGCAAGTAGGAAAAAACACCCATCGTCAATAAATTACGATGTTTTATCTGCAAGGTACCTGACAGTTTCCCGATAACTTTTTTTAAGGCTTCCGTTTTCTTTTCCGTGGAACATAAGATATTTAGTCGTACACGTCTTTGTTTTATGTTTTCAATTTCGAGCCAGTTGGGAGCGTCACATACAGACATTGTTGAATTTAACGTTAACATTGCCTGGAGGGTTCATGGGTGATGTATTAAGCTTTAACTTTTAGGGTAAAATTTGCTCACTCAGATGTATTATTATGCATATGGTACATAACGCTTGAGAGAATCTTTTGTATTTATACCTTATAAAATGAAGAAAAATACAAATTGTTACTTACCTTTTTGGCGTTTTCTTGATTATTATTATCAGCATGATTATTTGGAGCCGAAGGAGCCATAACGGACACGTTTGACTGCGACAACAGTTCGTCACTTCCTCTCTGCAATTACAAATACAAAAAATCATTTTTAATTTTCAAGTAATTAACGAAACAATTTTTTCTGGTAATTTCACGTTTTGCTTATGCGTAAAATAAATTCTGTAAACGCTAAGCAAATAAACCTTAAGTTGAGCAAGCAAACCGTAAGTAAGTGAAATAAATTTAATAAACAAATATTGCACAATTAAAATACGGACCTCAGCAATAACATCAAAACAATGGGGAAGAGCGCAGCTTTTAATTATCTACTAACAATAAGTTAAAATCAAAAAGGCCGACAAAGTAAACTTTTTAACCAGTAATTACTAAAACAATTACACACAGATTGCTCTGTAATTGTTTGAAATTAGAATTCTAATTGCGGCGAAAGCACCACGCTTTTAAAATCCTGTTGATAAGACGACAAAAACGGAAGCGGAGACTGCCTAAAGCGGATGGGAACCGCGGAGTTGTGTCCACTTAGAAATAACACGACGAGTCGCAAAACTCTATATAAAAAGACAAACTTCCAACCTTTTATACATTCCTACTTGATAAGATTTTTTTTTCTAGTATTCACATAAAAAAGAAGCACTTCCGGCAAAAACTTAATTGATAAATGAAAGAAAAAAGAAAAAGAATAAAAAAAGCCAAACCTAAAAACGGAAAAATTGGGATTAATTTTTTTTAGGCGCTTGGGAAGTTTCAATTAAACTAAAGTGATTAAAATTATTTTCTTTTATTATTTCAGTGTGTAAAAAGGTAGGTAAAAAAGTTTGTGGTGTTACTTTTTCTGTATGTATCAATTCAAACTTTTTTTGATTTGATCTTTCAGTTAATTTAAAAAATAAATTCAAACGATTCACTTTATATCGAATCAGCTCGCGACACCTAGCTTCCTCGGAAAAGATTAAAATGTTTTTTCTCTTCCATTTTTAATAATTTCTATTCTTAAATGAGTTTACAAACTAAATTAATACCTAAATTTATATTTCTATTCCAGCAATGATTCGTCGGTGGACAATTTTTGAACTGGGATGAGTTGACAACTTGTTAAATTGTATTTCGTCTTCTTATTTCTAAAGAACAAATTGAAAAATATCAATCTACTATCATTTATACAGGAAGGTTATTTCTGCTTTATTCTGCGATAAAATTACCTTCCTGTCAAGATACTGTGAATTGTCTTTTACCGATTTATGCAGACTGAGCCGAAACTTGTCAAGGTACATATTCAAGATTCTGAAGACACCAATAATTTGATATCAGAAAAGTGCGATACACAAATTTTTTGCAATTAATAAAATCACAAATTCATAAACCTTCATTTTACGCCACTGCATTATAGTTTTGCGTTGAGATGTCAAGAATGGCATTTCGTTTTCACATTAGATGACTTTCGATCTATATTCTACAACGTTTTGGTCTCTTCAATATAATACAGTAGAAATACTAACAATTATTACATTGAAACAACATAGTTACAAATAATATTCAATTAAAGAACTCTGTATCCAAAATAACTGAATCGCTAAATGCAGCAATTACACAGGATTTACATTGCATTACTTCCCTTTCTGCATTTAGGATTCAATTACATTCAATGTTAGCCACAGCATTTGTGTTTCACGAAGCGAAATTCAAGTTTGTCGTCCTGATGCATAATATTTTTAAAGCAGACTAACTTCTGTTTCTTTATGCTGCTTTAAATAACAGTTCCTATTATGACCGTTTTAAAGAAATTCCTTAATTGCTACCATCAGTTACGTTCGTTACTTTTCATGTTGCTCTCCCATGATAAAAAATTACCAGCCGTTACTGACCAATGACCTCCTGCATTCTTGATCACTATTACACTGCTTTTAAATTATTCATTATCCATTTAATTTAAGCATCCTACTGTTGGTTGTTATTTTCTTTCGTGACATTCTTGTGGAGGCAGCATTAACAAACTGTGACAAGCGGCTTGTTATATTCTTGCAACAAACTTTCAATTTAAAGGTTCAGGTTCTAAAAGAGTTAATGCTTGTGTCTATAGTAGATCGATACAGAACAGACAGATCTAGTAAAAAACTTGATGCGGGAAGAAAACTGAATCAATCAATAGTATAACCATTCATACTTTTGAAACGAGATGAAAAAAAAGTTCATTCATTTTTGGTATGGATGAATATCTTGTTTCAAGTTCCTATGAATTAAATGAATTCCTCTATGGTTTAACTAAAGATATTAATTATTATAAAAAAGATCCATGGCGATACGACTTTCAGTTCCGGAGATGCTGGATACTCTAGTTTTAGTTTTGAGAGGTTAGAAGGAAAAAACAAAAGTGATCCAGACTTGAAATCCTTTTAAAGCCGCCATCAGAAATAAAAGAAATTTTGTTCTTTCTTCTTACTTTCTCAGAGATGCGCGCTTGTGGAACCGAATTTAACTTTGCCCTGCTTAAAACAATAACTCGATTCCACGCACCAAAGTTCAGACAATTGTTCTAGCCTGTGTCTCCCTATTTTATCGGAATAGACGATAGTGTTGATTCGTATTGATCCCCAGAAGAATTTTTATTTAAAAAAACATCAAAATGGGCCCTAAATATGTAGAAATCTGAAAATGGTTATTGTTAGAAAAGGTCATCTTTTTGCCTTTTGACGCATTCGTTCTTAGATCCTACCTGGTAGTTAATGAAAAGCTAAAAGTGCACGACTCGGGTCCTTTCCAGTTCAATGTTTCAGAAGAGTAAAGAAAAATTAAGCCTGAGCATGAGTTTGCATAGGTGGCACAATGGAAGGTTAAGCCTGAGTTGATGTAATGTAAGCCTGATCTGTTGATGGAAATTAAAGGAGTCTGATCGTGACCAACTGCAGGTTGTCCGATGGAAAGCAAAACTGGACGTGTTGCCATAGAGACAGTTAAAGAAGGATGAAGTCCGTCCACGATCAGCGATACCATAGGTAGTTTTGATAAACCAATCGCGTAGGTGTACTGAACAAGGGCAGTGCCCGAGTTATTGAAAACAAAGCTGATCATAAACATCACGATGGAGGCCGAAACCTGAGCTTTTTTTCTGCACACGATATTTTTGTGAAAGCAGGCCGCCAGGTGGTCAGAAGAAAACAAATTTCCAGAAAGTTGAAAAGTGTAGAACACGATTATAGACACCAGAGGTAGTTTGATTGCGGACGAAGCCCGACTCGCTGGTGTGCATAGCTCTCTCGTCAGTCTCATCATGAGGCACAGCAGATTGTCTAATAGAAACCAAAGATTTCCCTGTCACCCGCAGGAACGTTAGAACGAATGCAGCACCACGACAAATGGCGAAGCCCAATTTGCTCATGTGCATAACTCTCTCGTAAAAAAAAAGATTGCGTCCTACTGTGGGCCACCGTAGGTGGCCTGATGGAAAGCAAAATATCAAAAAGGTTAAAGAAATATGAGGGACTGTCATAAACAGTATAATAGAAGGGCAAAACCTGACCTCTTGCTGTGCACAGTTCTCTCATTAATGTCAAAGAAAGAAGGAATTCAAATGATAAAAATCAAAGTTCGTCTCTTGCCCTCAAGTAAGTTAAAAAGATCACCGATACTAGATGTAGTTTAATAAAGAATCCGTTGGAGTGTTAAACAAAGGTAGCGTCTCACCGTAGATGGCCTAATTGAAAGCAAGATTTGGCTGCTACTCCCAAAAAAAGATGACCATGGACACTGGACAAAGCCCTATCAATAGCAGTGTACGACTCTTTCGTGTGTGTCCTTATGAAAAGCCGAATTACAACTATCGCCTTCGAGAAGGTCGAAAAGTATACGATTATAGATACCAGATGTATCAAAGAAGATAATGTCTTACTGTGGGCCACCGTAGGTCGCCTAATGGAAAGAAAAATGTCAAGAAGGTTAAAGAAAGATGAGGGACTGGCATAGACACTATAATAGAAGGGCGAAACCTGATCTCTTGCTGTGCACAGTTCTCTCAGTAATGTCAAAGAAAGAAGGAATTCAGACGATAAAAATCAAAGTTCGTCTCTTGTCCTCAAGTAAGTTAGAAAAATTACAGATACTAGAGGTAGTTTAATAACAAACGTAGCGTCTCACGGTGAACCACCGTAGATGGCCTAATTCAAAGCAACAGTTTTGGCTGTTACTCGCAAAAGAAAGATAGCCAAGAACACCGGACAAAGCCCTATCGATAGCAGCACACGACTCTTTCGTGTGTGTCCTTATGGAAAGCCAAGTTTCAGCTATCGCCTTCGAGAAGGTTGAAAAGGTTGGAACACGACTATAAGATACCACAGGTAATTTGATGTAGATAAAGTTAACCAATGAAAAGCAAAGCTTTACCTGCCACCAAAGCAAACGTTAGGAAGGATGGAATACGACTACAGATAACATGATGGAGGGCGAAGCTGAGCACTCTCGTTCTAGTTGAGAAAGTGTAGAAGTCCTCTAGCTGCCGCATTCGAGAAGGTTAAAAAAAGACAAAGCCCGACTGTGGACTTCAGATTAGTTTCTAGTAAGAAGCTTGAAAAGAATAAGCAGCAGCAAAACTCGAACCTAAGGAGAATTTGGGCTAAGAATAATGGAGTAATTAAATAATAAAATAACAACTTATGAATAAAAATAAATGTTTAAAGATAGGTGAACTGAAGATTATATTTTAAGTCTATTCTAGAAGCAAAGGTGTGAAGAAGATTATTCACAGTAAAGTTTTGGCCCTTTTGTTATCAGAGAGAATTATTTTCTTAAAGACTGCCTGAATTGTTTCTAATAATTTTTCTGTCCTATTTATAAGCAATTAAGACACTAAGCTGTAATATAGAAAAATAAACTCAACTAAAAAGTTTGTTAAGAGTTTCATAGAATAGAAAATCATCTTATGTTATTTTTCTATGCAGTCATAGCTAACTACGAAAAATAACAAATGTAGTAGACTCACCCAGCACTTAAATGAGGTGCTTTTCCTAGATGGCTGGAGACAAAGATATAAAGAATTAAGAGAAGATAGCCCATATGTGTTCACCCAAAGAAGGTTGATTAAAAAGTAATAATTATGATTAGCATTAGGAATAGTTTTTCTTTTTTTTTAAAATAATGTTGTGCAACACTCCGGAAGTATCAACACAAACGTATTAAATTAAAAAAAATTGTTATGAACTCATAATAAACACCTGGTAGCCAATATGTAATCTAATTATGCCAATCTGAGATCGTTTAGTAGATAGAACAAGTATTATTACTTATTAGTCATTAGAGATAATGTTTAGAAAATAATAGGTGGTTAGGACACGTAATCATTTCTCTAATAACTGAACAACTTCAAAATAATTTACTCGAAAGTATTTATGTCATCTCAAGTTAATAAAAGCATTCGGAAAAAAGTAAATATCGCCAGTGACTGTTTTTCTGATAAAACTCCCCTTTATAATCTGTCAACAGGTTTTTCAGGCGTGCGTGTCTAATAAATTAATTTATTTTTCCAATAAATGCTTTAAACCAGCAATTTCCGGGTCTATTTGTAAAATGACTTAAAGTTACCTATAAAGATTTTATGCTGCAACTTCTTTAGAAAGTCCCACAGAAGTCGCTCGATTTTATTTGCTTAAAGAGTGCATTTATGTGATTGCGTATACTACGATTTTTCCTTTTTAAATCTTTTTTCCTTAAAATTTAATTTATATTTATTTAAAAGTATTCTCCAATTCATTAAATACAGCAGTGTAAATGCAAAGAAAAAGGAAGCGTTTCCCTTTTCCACTTTCCAGTCGTTTGTCCTGTTGAGTTTTCATAGTTCGAAAAGTCAGTGAAGTGAGTGAGGGAGCAACAGTTCGGTGGAGTGCGAGTGCATCCATTTCAGACACATGCTCTCTGCTTGCCTGCCACTTACGCGAGGTCTTTGTGTGTTCTTTCGTATTTCCATACCAAGAAATTGTCGCTGAATTCGAAATGTATTCAAATTTTTAACGCCCCAGTCTCTCAGGCAAGTCGAGCGCCAACTTCTTCGAATAAATCGGGAGTTTTATACTCCAACACTCGACTGTGCTCCCCATGTCATTTACATTTGCACCGCTCTTTCTAGTTCAACCCTAGTTTCAAACGTATGGATTACTTTGGATGCTACGTCCTTCTTCTGGAAAAATGCCGTAAAATTTGTTTGTTTCACTTCCCAATCAACAACGTCTTTGATGGCAGCACAAGACGCGCTTTACTTCTGTAAAGGTTTGTTATCCTAATCGGAACGAATATGGTAACTGTAGATCCCGTTCTAGATTTACATGCATACTGCTATTTACTATAAAATTCGCCGCGCGTTCCAAGAAAAGATTTGAAACTTCAAATTTCAAATCGTTGTAATATTTCGAAAATGCCAGACTAAAAGCAAAGTTCGTAAGTACACGCAGCTTAAACTTATATTAAAATTCTTGTTAAACTTGTAAGTCCACATTTTTTCCGGACTATTTTTAGTAGGTAAGATTTTAGAATTATTAAAAAAGCTTTTTAGCTTTCGCATCGACTGAAATCGCCAGTACATGTTAAAGTTTTTATATCCTTATCTAGTTTCGCGTAGTAAAATATTTCCGTTTAATATGTAACATAAAACGCGAATATATTTCAGGATCAACTTGAAACCGCGTTTTTCAAACAATCTAGAAACTGGGGCAATCAAATTTTCTCTTGTAATTATTCATGTTATAGTCCCTTTTGCGGTGAAAAGTAGCGTCTGTCTCTGAAACCCTAACTGCTAATACGTCTTCAACCTCAATATACGAAATGAAGCTTTTCCGCATTTACGTAACAGCCAAGATAACTTGAACGGAAAAAATCTTTTCACAAACTACTCCGGTAAGAGGTGTATTCACAATGCATTACAAATTGAAGCATAAATCCTGGTTTTTCATTTCTTTGCTTTATCGGGGTTCTTTTTCCTGAAAATGTGTAATACTAAGATGCTCCGATATTATTTCAACATTTTTTATATAAATGCTGAAGTCAGTTTATTTCTTACCAGTACGGCTTCGTTTAGTTCAATTTAAGTTAAACATTAATGGCTATAATTCTTTTCAACAATAAGTTTATTACACCATTAAATGTGAAACCAATGATTATTATCGATTTAAAGTTAATACATTTTTACATTGACCACAAACAAAGCGCTCACTTCTTTTTTTTAGTTGGTAATATTATTTTAAATGGAAAAATGTTAGATTCAATTTCGAACATTGCCAAATAAAAACAAAAGCTAGTTGAAAAATCTGACAGGCTAAGCACCCGGCTGGAAAACCTAATTTGAGTATGTCGAGTTCAATGGTGCTAGTCATTGTTCTAGGTTGGGATTTTTTTCAAGAGATTTGAAGTTCGAAGGTTATAGGCCCAAAAATCTCAAAAACATTATTTTTGTCACTTTTTTTACCATTTATTGAATCTAAATCAATGTAAATCAATGTAAATCGATCAGATATTGATCGTTTCAATAACATAGAAACTAGTTTTACAAACATAATTGATTTGGCCGATTACAATTACGATTTTCCATCATTTTTTCGCAAAAAATTGGCATTATTCCCAATTTTTGTCACTTTTTCGATTTCAAATCAATTCGAACGTGTTGAAATGTATTCAACTGTATTCTAAAGAATTTTTTAACGGAATATTTGCAAAGTCCCGACAACAATTTCATCCGTTTGACAACAGATGGCGTCTTTTGTTTGGTGTCGGTACTTGGTATCACAATCAACTGGCTTTGACCATTAGTATTATCAAACTTCAGATCTATTTTGAACATATTTTAGTTTTGACATTTGTTGTGAAAAGTTGCGCTGTTTACTAATTTTTGTGTGCATTTGATAATATTCAAATATTGATAAATGTTCTAAATTCAATAACTTTTGTTACGTGTTTGGAAGATTTACAATTATGACCAGTCAGCATAAAATTACTTTGGATATCTCTGAATTGTATACCATAAATATTATAATCAATGGAATGAGTCCCGTTCATAATTTGTACGGGATGCTTGTTCAAATTGAATCAATGGAACAAAACTGAAGCCGCTATGCCATTTGGAATTCCGATGATTTCGACAAGAACATAATCCGATTCAAAACTGGTAGTTTGAAATACACCGAAACAAGATATGCCACACTTAGATAGAATTCCAGTTCTGCAAAAACCAAGCCCAACAGAAGATTATATGCCACCAGCTGTATCAATGTATCAACCATCAAATGCCACTCCAAATTGCAATTACATCGAAATTACGCAAAATCGTTTGTATATTATGTTACGTCGCCTGAAACTATCGCAGCGGCAATCAATTCTTTTAGCAAAGAATTTGAAACAAGTGAACGTTTTGGCACCAGATGTTCGGATATACGGAGCAATCAATCGTCATTGTCACTTTACGAATTTTTTCAGATCCATTGAGAATAATTCACCCGCTGTCTGCATTGATATCCGTGGTTTGATTTCAACAATGCACCATGAATATAAACCCGAAGATTGGCGATTGTTTATCGATTCCTCCAAAAGCAGTTTGAAGGGAGTTCTTCTCCACGTAACCAATTCAAGAAATTCCGTTGCAATCGCATTGAGCACTGACACTTATGCATTATTGAAAGAAATCAATCGAGTATGTGAAATATAATGATTAATGAACATAAGTGGAAGATTTGTGCCGATTTGAAAGTGATAACGCTTTTGAGAGGAATGCAAACGGGAGACACCAAAACTATTTGCTTCATCTGCTTATGGGATGCACGTTTTGCTGGCGATTAATATCAAGAACGTAACTGGCCTCTACGTGAAGAATTTAGATTGCGGTGAAACAATAATATTGCCAACCGAAAGTACTGCTACCACCGCTCCACATCAAACTAGGAATTGTTAAAAATTTCATAAAAGTATTCAATCCAGAAGGAAAAGCATTTAATGAATTGCGTCGCATTTTTCCACGGTTAAGTGGGATGAAAATAAAAGAAGGTAGGTGTTTGAATCGAAGTGTTGACCAAATGAAATTTCATTTCGTATCATGGTTATTTTACAGGAATACTTAATGGACCGGACATTCATCGTTTGATGAAGGATCAAGCATTTGAAAATGCATTCAGTGGAGCATCTGAAGCTTCTGGCATGGGATTGTGTGAAAGCCATCATTGAAAATATTCTCGGAATTAATCGATCCGAAAATTGGCGCATGCTTATTGAAGAGATCCTTACCGCTTTCCACCGTTCTAATGTCGAATGTCATTAAAAATTCATTTTTTGCTTTGTCCTGCAGAAAAATTCACCGAACAATTACCAGCTGAATCTGGTGAGTATGGCGAGGGTTTCCATCAAGCGACGGTACAGTGGAAAGAAACTACATGCTCTATTAGGCGACATTTGTTGGAATTTACAAGTCGAAGCAGACAATACAGAAGAATCAGGAAATGATGATGGAGAACATCGAGAAAAATGTCAAAATCGATTATTTTTTAAAAATGGTTTCTATTATATGTCATGTTATTGAAACGATCAATATCCGATCGATTTAAATCCAATAAATGGTAAAAAATGACAAAAATAACGTGTTTGGGCCTGTAACCTTCGAACCTCAAATCTCTTGAAAAAAGGCGCCAACCTAGAACAACGGCTAGCACCATTGAATTCAACATACCCGAATTACGTTTTCCAGCCGGGTGCCCAGCTTGTCACAAAAAAAAGTTGCCGATTGTAGCACAGTGTAATTAGAATCTAAGAATCTTTGAATCTCTAAAAGATGTTTTTATTGGAATTTGCGCAAAACCCCAAATCTTATTTTTAGACTAATTTTGATTGGCATTTTTTTGTAGAAGCCTTTTGGAAATAATTGATTGGGATTATAATATACCAGCTTCTTAGTGATGCTAGGATGTTTGTCGTTTTTAAACTTACCGTACTGTCCGTCTTTTCTCTTTGTAAAAGTAGCAGGTCTTAATCCTACATCGATTTTTATATAACGGAATTAATAGCATTTTAAGTATAAACAATGAGTAAACTTACCATCGATGTTCACATACCGAAAACTCAAACCGAACCAAACAAAACGAAATTGGATAATTGAAGAAATTTCTGCACGTTTTGAATTTAATTTTCAATTCGAAATCTTTTTCGTCAGATTACTGTAGTGAACAACGAAAGCTCGATTTGAGCTCGGTTGAATCTTTTAAAATGTGTTTATACGAGCTCATTTACATACTCTCGATGCCCTGGTTGCCCAAACCTGTTTTACAGCTTCTCTGGTTCTCTCACTATGAATCTTTTTGGTCTAGATTTAGAAGTCTCTTAGAGCAGCCATAGATAATGAAAAAAATTTGTTTTGGTAGTGGTTTCTGGGTCCAGTTGGCTATGGAATCTAATTTCGATGCGCCGCCGCCTTGTTGATCTATTTCAACAACTAATACGTATTTGTTTTCTGTCATTTGTCAATTGCAAATGTCATTGTCCTGCATTTAGCAATTTAGTTAATTTCGTGCCAAACCTTGTTGTATTGTTTTTTGTCTCCAATTGCACTTATTGTACGAAAGTCTTTTTCACGATCAAAGTTATAGGTTTATTAACAACTAATTTTAATTTCAATAAATAAAGACATTGTCTCCCCACAATAAAGTTTCAAAAATTCGTGCAAGCATTGACTATCAATCCTCCAGACGATCGTTTCATCCATATTTCAACTTATCAGTGGAGGATAATGAAATCCAATGCTTGCCCGCTTCATGCTGGTTATATACAAATCAACTACAACATTAGCCGCATGAAAATATTAAGGCGCCATCTAATAGGAACACCAACAATTAGAACGAATGATACGACAAGTCCTTCTTAAATTAAAAGTTTCCAAATAGGAAAACTAGAAACCTTTTATATAAAAGGTTGTTTGTTCTAACTTATAGTTGGTATTTGGAAATTTTTAATTTTAACTTCTTAATTCTTTAAAAAACGATCAGATTAGGCAACCATTATTACAACGATGCAATGCGTGTAACGTGACAAACATTCTAATGCATACCCTGTTTTTCAAAAGGCAGCAAATGCAGCCGCAAGCATGATTTCATAGCCCACTGAAACCAGAAATATTTATGAACACTTTGTAGTAAGAGTTCTACTATAGGAATAAGTACCCCAAATTAAGTTTGCATATTTCTTTAAAATCAAGTTTAGGTGACAAGTGATCCCCAAATACAACAACCATTTGCGAATTTCACGATTTTGGGCATTAAGGTCCAGACAGTTTTTAACGTCTGTATCACCTTCTTTCTACTGAAAGTGAAATATATCGATCTGGTAGATTTCGAGATCAAAAAATGAGTCTGGCGTGCTTATTCTCCGATCACCAACAAAATGGGTTTTCTTGGAAGCACGAAACAAAACCCTGCAATTTAGAATTACTCCCCTCTAAGATTCCAACGAGGAGTATTCGTGCGTGAACGGCAAGATTCGGTTTCTTGTCTATACCTACTACATCTGTAGCCATCAACTTATGTGCTCTATTTGGTTCTTAACAATACTATCGTAGAATAGACACTTAATACTGGCCATCGAAAGCTATCTTTTTAATAAATGCGAAACGCGATTCTGTACTTTTATCATAAGTTTCTTTCAGGATTTCGACAGGACGTAGCTGGTAGAACAGAAAAAACTTGAGGTGCCCTCATTAGCTTTCCTTGAGAAGGTTCAAAAGAGAAGAGAATGAAACGCCACGACCGTGGCCTGCCAAGTGATAGGAGCCCTGATTACTTGTTACAACAAGTTGAGCATCTTCGAAATTCCGACGAGGCTGGTGGAAGAGAAAGTTCGAGCTTTGGTGTAGATTGCTCTATTTAATCGTAAAACTATTTTGTTGGTTACTATTGACGTGGACGTAGGTGACACTGTCAAAAGAGATAAAAGGTAGCAAAGCGTGAATTTGTACTTTTACCATAATTTTCCCTTAGGATGGCGACGAGGCGTTGTTCGTGAAAGAGAAAAGTATGGACAGTGTCAAAAGACCACGTGTTAGCTTTCCTTAAGAAAATTAAAAAAAAGCAAGAGAAACGTAACGTAAAGATACCGTGGACAGTAAAGTGATAGAGCTCGCATCACTTGTTTTAAGTTCAGGACTACAATGGCAGGTACGAGGTACCGTGGTGAATGAATATCAAAAGACTTTGACCGCGTGTTAGCTTTCCTCGGGGAGGTTAAAAAAGGAAAAGAGCGAAATGCAACATGAAGTAGCCGTGGTTGTAGAGCAATGAAGCTCTGCTTCATTTCTTGTTGCGAGTTTAGAGCTGTAATACACATTCCACATGCAATCTACATAAAAAGTATTTTATTGGATAGCAGAATTTTAAAGGACTAAGCTATACTTAAATACTTCACATGATACCCTTAATAAAGGCAGTACAACTAGTCGTCTTAGATTTTCAGTTTTGTATCGTTAGATGGCACAATTAGTTAATGATTCTTTTTGCAATTTCTAAGAAGTCGAAACCTGAACAGGAAGATTCAGAAAATAAAGATTACGTGTCAAAGCTCTCCGAATTTGCCTTTCAGTCTGTTCCCAGATTTGGAAGATATCCTAGAAATCACCCCAGTTAGATGAAAAGTAACTAACTAAACCCCACGATGACCTTGCAACTTTTCCGAGTTCCCATTAAATCGTCTTTAGCAACCTTCGCAACGTGCTGACCATCGTTCAGTCTCACTTGCACTTGTTTTCGACCACCTTAACTGTCCATGACGCCGTCTTCGTGGTAATAAAATCCCTACAAAGATTAGCCACCGATCTAACTGCAATCTTCTTTGAGATATCTTTCCAATAGTGAAGAATTGCTGCAACACATCAGAAACCACCGATATCATCATCTCCATCACTAACCGCAATCCTCATTTTTCTTTCATTACTGTGTGAAGAGGAGTTTATTCTTACAAAAGCCATCTGCTCCGTTGGAAAATGACATTAATATGTCAAGTTAAGTCAAGACAGTACGTTTATCACTTGTATGAGACACAAAGTGATTGAGCTTGAAGAATTTTCAGTTTCTTCTTCGATTCGACTAAATTTGAATTAAATTCTGTACAGATTGCTCTACGAACGTATTACATGTGGTGAGGTACGAGGGTGGTCTGAAAAGTTTCCGACCTAACAAAGATACAAGACATTTTTTCCGAAAATTTTTTTTTATTTTTCAACATAGTCTCCTCGTAACTCTACACACTTCTCCCAGCGATGCTCCCATCTCCGTAACCCGTCCAAATAGTACTCGGCATTTTTCTCTGCAAAACAATTGTTCACGAAGGTGATTATCTCTTCATTTGACGAAAATCTTTGTCCTCCGAGCGCAATTTTTAGATGAGGGAACAAACAGAAGTCGCTTGGGGCTAGATCTGGTGAGTAAGGCGGATGGTCAAGCAGTTCAAACCGTAATTCGTGGATTTTCGCCATGGCAACCGCTGAGGTGTGAGACGGTGCGTTGTCTTGGTGAAACAGGATTTTCTTTTTCTGCAAATGTGGCCGTTTTTTCGCAAGTTCTACCTTCAGCTTGTCAAGTAATGATGCATAGTATGCTCCTGTAATGGTTTTTCCTTTTTGAAGATAATCGATTAAAATAACTCCATGACTATCCCAAAAAACAGTCGCCATCACTTTTCCAGCCGAAAAAACAGTTTTTGCTTTTTTTGGAGCCGGTTCCCCCTTTGCAGTCCACTGTTTAGACTGTATTTTTGTTTCGGGCGTATAATGGTGTATCCAAGTTTCATCTGCAGTAATTAATCGGCGCCAAAACTCGGATTTATTTCGCCTAAACTGCGCCAAAAGAGCGTTGGAAATATTTATTCGAACACGTTTTTGGTCTAACGTGAGCAAACGCGGCACCCAACGCGCGGACAGGTTTCTCATGCCTAAATGTTGATTTAATATGTGACAAACACGTTCTTTTGACATGTTCATAACCTCTGCTATCTCTCTCACTTTAATTCGGCGGTCGTCTAGCACCATTTGGTGAACTTTGGCAATGTTTTCGTCGGTAGTTGCAGTTTTTGGACGTCCCGAACGTTCATCGTCTCCCAAGCTCTTACGGTCACGTTTAAATTCAGCAGCCCAAAATTTCACTGTGGTAAATGATGGTTCAGAGTCCCCATACACAGAATCCAACTCATCTTTTATTTGCGAAGGCGTATTGCCTTTCAAAAACAAATATTTAATGACAGCTCGATACTCGATTTTGTCCATTTTCACAAGAAAACTCACATCAACTCACTCAAACGACTGTTAGATAAAAACTGCGCGTCCAAAATGGCTGAAACTTTGGTGAGTAACTGTCAACAGATGAACAACGAAATTCAGTAGCTTTTATTTACGAGTGCTGCCATCTTCACGTTGAGGTCGGAAACTTTTCAGACCATCCTCGTAAAGGTTGATATTTGCATTTGTAATTTGGTTACTCTTGTTAGCTATCCAAGATTTAATTTGCAAAAATTGAAGTGTTTCAAGTGTTTCTGGTATATGAGATCTATTTAGCAAAGTATCCATGACCTCATATAAAAGATATTTACTTGATGATCAATTACCGACTTACAATCCTACTTACGTGCTATTATAAAACAGTCGAGACATCAAGTAATTCTACGAGAACTAATCACTAAAACTCTGAAATACACAATTTAAATGTGATGCTATCTCATTATAAAATTAACTCAAGTTGTAATAATTAATGCAGCATAGAAAACAATAACGCTAGATCATTACAAGGTAATGTACAATATTCAGTCTATAGGAAGCAGATTCTCACAATAAAACCAAATCAAACTGATTTGATATCATTAGTATACGATTTTAATTATCACACTAATAAATCTTCTTTTGTTCGCTAATCTAGCACATTGGATGTACAGTAATAATATGAAGTTGGCTATAGTTTAATCACCTAACAGATGATAAATATCAAACTTTCTTGAAGTTCCTTAAGAAAAATGCAATTAAATATTTATTATCAGAATTCCTAATGGTTCATTATTAAAACAGTTCGGCAACCACAAAAGTTGATTTACAAAACAGAGAAACCAACTGCATTCGAGGCCATCATTAATATCTTGTCTACAGCTTCAAGCTAAAATCTTAATGACGAATGTCTTAATTAAATTCTAATAGAAATATAATTCATTTCGCTAAAACAGGAACAATATTTTCTAAATTACGTTCTTTAGGTTAATTAATTAAAAATAAATTCAGTATCTACCAGCTAAAGAATAATCAACGAAAGATAAGCCCAGAACCATTTAAGCAAGGCAAGCAACTATAAAATTTCTCACTGATCAAGATGCAATTTTGTAGCTCTTTAACACAAAGCTTTCGTCTACCACCTGTTGTCTTTCAAGGATATCTTGTCGAGGAATGAGAAGTACATAAGGGCGTATTATTAAAATTTCATAGTGTATTAAAGACAATGAGCTTTACACCGAGGTACAACAACGTATTGTGCGACTAAAGACTACATGAAATGAAGAAAATGCATTCTTTTGTTAAACCCTTACGTTATGCAGGGACTAATAAAAATAAGAATTTTAAAAGGAAAGCAGTCGTGTAATAGCCGTGCGCTTTTTTCTATTCTTTGTGTAGTGATAAATATCGCAACACTTGTAGAAGCGGAAATAATAACAGTAATTCAAGAAAACGCTTCTTTCCAGTAAGGAAATAAATAAAATAAAAACAGGGGAGCAGCATGGATTCATAAACTTTACTTTTATGAAAAGAGAGCTGAATCAACTTGGTGTGAAAATTTAATTCGTAGATTAAATTAATTACATCAAAAAATCGATAACCTATTTACTCTGCTGGTACAATATTAAAACACGCTTTTCACTAGTACGAGAGTGCAATAGATGTAACTCGAGAGAAATGTTACAAAGTCGGTTGAAGAAGGCAAACGATTTTATAAATATTATATGGAGGACAGGAAAAACACGAGAAGCGTGTCAGTTATTGAAGTGCGCATAAATGTTCGTTCGTCTTCTGAATGTAAAATTTAGTTGATGCAGAGCTGTCTAACAATGTACCTTTTTCGTGAACTTTAGGCAAATACATTTAGTTTCCCACTTTAGAAAGTTTCCCCATCTAGATTGTTTTTAATGTAAATGATTTTTGTCTCGAAAAGTTTGGGAAAAATCGTGTTTGCACAAACTTCCCTCAAAACATTTAGATCCTTTTTAGCGGAGCAGCGCCTCCGCGCTGTTCTTCGAATACGAAACAAGCGAAAAATTGCAGTTGAAAATTGAATACTTGAGACTCGCGAATAACTTTATTATGAGGAAATGTTCATTTGCCTCTGCAGGAAAATAATACTTCCGTCGCGTCGTAGTTTTAAACGGTAAGAGGAGTAAAGTCTTCAAAGTGCAGTTGCAATCTGAACTAGACTAGGTTTTAAACACACACCGAGATACACTTGAACATTAATTAAATCCCCAGTTGACATTAACCTGGGCCTCAATATAGCGCGTAAGGATCCACTAAAACGATCAACAAGTAAGACGTTCATGACGGGAAGGTCGCTAGGTTCATTATCTTGTTTACGTGCGGGCGTAATCGAGTGCGTTTATAATGCATCGTGGAACCCTAACCGTGTATACGTCTAGTATATTCCTTCCTCAAATCGAGAGAAATCCACTTTAGTTACCATAATGAAGTAAAAGGAGCGCTTTACGTAATTTCTAGGAAAAATCTGTATTGGACTTAAACTGCTTCAATTTCCAGTTTGTCCCTGGAATACTTTTTTGGTTTCGTTTTTTACACTCATTTTGATTTTGTTCTAATTCTGAAAATTACTTTTAAGATTATAACGCTGCCCATTGGGATTCAAATTGCTTTCAGAAATCCAGAAAACTTATTTCAAGTAAAATTAATTTGAAATGTTCTTGCTTGTATACAAGGTTATTTACGATAGATGAAATCTATTGAGGTTTGTTTTTCATCTTGCTGTTGAGAAAGACGAAGTTAATTAAGGATGGTTTGTACTTATCGAGCACTCTTTTGTAAATAAGAGCGCAATACAAAGAAAATGGGAAAAGACATTAGCAGAACTAATAGAAAGTCTTTGCGAGGTTGGCAAAGTAGAATATTAATATGGGAGGAACGAATTACACAAGATTCGTAGCAATTGTGTTAGACATCTGATACTATCATTTGGCAGACTCATCCCAAAGCATGCAAACATAAAAGTATCAAACCGTACGCACCAATAACAAAGCCTCTAATACTGTATGGCTAGCAATATGGTTATTTGGTTTGGAGAGAGAAATTGTTTTATACTTAAGGATTTTCAAATATGTCCACTCAAAAAAGATTCAAAAGGTGTAGTCTGTCCGAGAACCAAAGAGACCAAGAATTGTACTTCATTCTTCAAGAAACCTCAAATTACACACAGATAAAAATGGACTGTTTTATGAACCCATAACTAGGAAGTTTTCCTAAGCAATATGCCCAACTACCCAATCCTGCTGACAGTGCCAGATTTATTTTCTTGTTCCGTTAAAGAAGAAGCGGTGATGTAACGACATTTGCAAGGTTGCAACAAATATCCAAAGTCAGTTCAACAGTAGCGTCTCCTGTGTCATTATATTAAAGTTCAAATTCATTGTTCCAAAACTCGCGAGTTTTTTTTCCCTAAATTGCATCATACGAATTTCTATAGCTCATCATATTCTAATAAAGTACTCACACAGAGCTTTAACGGATATTCATTTTGAATAGCACAGATAGTACAGTTGACATTAAGGCAAACATTACGTTGGACTAGTCGAACAGGTTTACAGTTTCTTCAGAGTCTATTTAACACTTCCCAAGTTTGTAAACAACCAGGTGGATACGCTAGAAAACTTTTTTGCCAGTTTATTCAGCTTTCTCTTATTGTCTATTAATGAAAGCTAACATACAGCCAAACTTCTTCTACACTCGAAACCGTAATTTATTCGTCCAGGATATACCAGTTTCTTGGACCCGCAGAAAGAAAAAAAAGCAAGCTAAGGATTCCAAACTCTTGTTGCCCATAGTGTCAAACTATAATAACTAAGCGAACATTTACCAACATCTTGCAAATTCACATTTATAGCTTGATCACGTTAGTCTAAACTGGTGATTGTAAACTGGTGTTCCATAGAACACTAATGTTCAGTAAACTTCTTGGTGTTCCAGCAAATCATGAAAAACCATCAGGAAAGCTTATAGATTTTAATAGAAGCTAAAGATCTTCCACGAAAAAAAGTGGTCAAGTTTGCTGTGGCGAAATTCTGGTTAAAACAAAAACGCAAACTACACATGATTCGGGAAAAGTGGGCGGCCGGCGAGAGGGACGCGGGGACAAGAATGGGAGTTCGTGTTTGCGAGGCGAACCAATCGTGGATTTGGGTGCCGGAAGGAGAGTTTAGAGTAGCTTGCTTTCGGTGTGCTCTAGAGATGGGTCGTTCATGAATGAGTCGTTCATTGTGAACGACTCACTTAAATGAGCGGTAAACATACGACTCTTTTCGATTGAATGGTTCGTTCATTTGTTTATTCAGTTCAGTAGCACATAAGTGCATTTAAAGTTCGTACTGACTCTACTGAGAAGTGGGCAATGAACGAACGCAAAAACAGTGAACTGAATATGTATTTGAACTTACACAGTTCAACGCAAGAAAGTGACGATTCTCTTTTGAACGAGATAGTGCATACATGCTCGGAAAGTAGAAAAGCATGTTGGATTTCCAAGAGCAATACAAGTTTAGTGTATTTATTAATGATTATCGAAGTATAATATTTTCTAAGGACTATTAAATAAATAAAACACTTCACTTCTATTTTCTAAGGAGTAGAAAAATCTAATAGAGTCGAGATCTTGAGAATTGACTAAACATTATTCAATAATTTCGGTGAGAATGATATCGCACCTATCGTACATTTCTACAGTAGTATGTATGAAACGTGCGTGCTTACACAATCAGTTCAAATGAACAACTCAATGTGAACGACTCTTTAAAATGAGTTGAACGAATTGAACTGGCACGGTAAAAAGAGTCGTATGTCCCATGACTAGTGTGCTCGCATCTCGATGACTTTTCTGGGTAAAGAGGGACGCGAGGTTTTGCGGCTGGGACTATTCAAGAAATGTAGAATAAAAGGCGGGAAGTAAGTGGCAGAGTGGGAATGAAGTATGGGAGGTACGAGCTAGTGATGCTGTAGCTTTGTGTTGTGTCTCGCTTCGATAGTTTTGAGATATTCGTGGTCGTGTGACGGCCGCCACTGGCGGCCGCTGCTCGGGTTTTTCCTCTTCCAGGTCCCACCTCGATCTTCGCGCTCGTCCAGGCCGCCTCTGGCGGCCTCACCTCGGTCTTCCCGCTCGTCCAGGCCGCCTCTGGCGGCCCCACTTCGATCTTCGCGCTCGTTAAGATAATTCACAAAAAGAATACGCTTGGCATCCCATAAAACTGAAGTCAAAACTTTTCCGGCCGACGGAACTGCTTTGGCCTTTTTCGGAGCAGGTTCTCCTTTGGCAGTCCATTGCTTCGATTGCCGCTTCGTTTCTGGGGTATAGTGATGAATCCACGTCTCATCCACTGTAATAAATCGTCGCAAAAAATCTACTGGATTGCGTTTAAACAAGTCCAAACACTCCTCCGAAACTGTTTTGCGTGGCAGCTTCTGCTCCAGTGTGAGCGGTCGCGGCACCCATCGCGCGGATAACTTTTTCATCCCCAAACTCTGCTCTGTTGAAATGCCCAAATGCCCACAATATCCGCTATTTCCATCAACTTCAATCGCCGGTTATTCAAAACAACTTTGTGAACTTTTTCGATAATTTCTGTTGTGGTGGCTGTTTTTGGCCTTCCTGAACGCGGTACATCTATGCTCTTGCGACCACATTTAAAATCCGCAATCCAAGTTTTCATTGTGGTGTACGAAGGGAAAGATTCGCGTAATGTGCCATCTAGCTCAGCTTTTATTTCTTTTGGGGATAAACCCTTAATATAAAAATATTTAATAACTGCGCGAATTTCAACTTGATCCATTCTTACAGCATGCAAGACTTTAGCAACTTTGACAGCCTGTCAAACAATTATTATTTGACAAAAATTTTTGTTATTTCAGACTGATAAATCTTGAAACAATATAACGCCCTAAAAACATCGCGCAAATTTGTATCATATCTGGGTTAGGCCAGAGGCTTTTTAATTTATCCTCGTACTTGCCTTGCTCATCCTGATAAGTACTTCAGACACTCTGATACAAATTCTTACGTCACTCTGTATAATAAGACTTGAAGCAGTACGATGTACAGTCTAATAAAGTGAACGATATTCTGAATCACTAAATCCTACATACTAATAACTCTGTAAGAGGTTTGCTTAGAACGACGATAATTAAGAACTTCTGACATTGTAGATCCGGTACAAAAGTCTAAGTTCAGAAAAGCGTAGCAAAAGAATTTAATTTCGCTTTTAATAGGTGAATAAAAACAAATTCTGATCAGTAAGTTCAGTGACAGTGACACTACCGATTTTCTCCTCAGTTTGAGCCTTTGTTCATCAAACCAATATTACATATTTTGTTTTATTTTAAATAAAACAACCTCAATAAAAATAAAAATAAAAAGCCAAAAATACGAAAAGAAAAATAATATCAATGATAAAAAAAAAGAATAATAACAAATAAAATTACAAACACAGAAGAAATTCTAAAATAAACAAAAAAAAATGCTTTTGTTTTGAACAAAAGGTGGTGCACGACGTCATGACGCCCACCATCTGCTGAAAATTGGCGTCCAACGTGGAGCTCCCAACATAATAATTCATTCTTATATCCCCGTTTTTCTAATAGAAATTAAACTGAATCGATACCAAATTTGTTATTTGATGTAATTAAAAACAAATTCTTATTAAATGAAACACCATCACTGGGAGTGTTCGTTCCTTCAACAATCAAGACACTTTTATTTCTATTAAAATGCAAATATCTTTAAATTAATAGAAATTCCTTTTCGCTAGTTTAAGACTTTCTGTTTCGAATGTATTTTCCTGGTAAAAGTGGCATTTCTCTTTTTCTCATTAAGAATGCCAATTCATACGAATTTTACCCTTAAATCGATTGCAATTGTAACAATTATTGTTAACAAACATTCAATATTTCTTATTGAAATGTCTGACCTATTGTGTAAATGTTAACGGGTGCTGATCGTCAAAAAAACTAGACAAATCGTTTTTAAAAATGCAAACAAATGTATAAGTAAAAGCTTTTAAAATAGAATAAACCGGACATGGGTATAGATTTATCTAATTTTAGAATCGAACTTTATTCCCTAAACTTGTTAGGCTGTCGCGTTTATAAAATTGGCAGAATTTCCAGCACTATTAGAAGCGATTTTTCTCCAGGAAAATAGATGAAAAAGTGACCAATTTTAATGTATACAGAAGGCACGACCTCATTATCATTTTAAATGTCTGCGGAATTTAAACTATTTAGTTTACGTAACAGTCGAGTATTTAAATTTGATTTTTTTGTATCATCTAATTGAGATTTTTAAAAGAGACATTACTTACTGAAAAGGAGAGAACGGTTACTGAATCGGAAAAAAATTTACATTAAAATTTCAGACAAGACAGTTTCAAACCTTACATAAACAGTCGCTCAAATTTAAAATGGAACGTTCCAACCAAAATTGGTTTATTAATTTTATAGGTACCTATCATAATACTTCGACAGGGTATAGAGAAACTAGAGATCAATAAAAATTCACAAAACGTCCGCACTTGTTGAGCACCAAGCCACTTCCTGCATACAAATTAAAATTATTTTTGAGGGTAACCCAGGAAAAACCGAGCTTTTAAGATACCCAAAGCAATAACCATTCAGAATAATCAAATGATAATAATAATAAAATTTGTAAAATTGTTTACAACATGATAAACACTTAATTTAGATCATCCACATATGAAACATCAAACAAACAACAATTTTTCTTTACGATAACTTCAAAGCTTGCATTTACGTACCCTTGTGTTCCGTTTCGACGATCTATCAAAAAACTTTCCTAGACATTTATGGGACAGGAGGTACAAATCCTTTGGGAGAAATGGATTTTCCTAAATTCTCGTCCCAAATACGGTTGTGTGCGCTTTTGTTACCACGTCGACAACTATTATCCACTATTCTAAAGCAAAATTCAAGTATGTTTAACTGGAAATTATTTTAAGATTGCAAGCGGTAAAAAAGGCACATCCATTAAAAACACGCGACTTTTGTATAAAAAACAATATTAAAATAAAATGGGCAAAATGTCGAGGCGCTTTATTATTATTGCACCATAAAAACGGGAAAACTATAAAAACAAAATTCGGCGTCAATTCTAAGGATACTAATAATAATATTCACGGTTGCACAAACCCGTCGTAATATAATAATTACTATTTGTTTCCCGGTAGGAAAATGCCATGACGGAAATGCTGCGGGTGGGCGAGAGGACATAAAACCCTTTTAACGTTTAACGCCAATCACTTTGTATTTATATATGCAGTGTACACATGGCCGGGCCGGCGGCTGTAAAATCTGTTTAGAAATCAAAGTTCTATTTTTGCCCCCGTTTCTAAACGATCGACTTTTAAATGTATACAACACATGGCCAACACATGAACGGCATACACAATTACGCCAAAAAGAAATTACTAAAAATGGAAAAAGATCCCCGGGATTTTCTTCTCCGGAGCTTATCTAAACGAGGAAAAAAATTGTACGGACGGAAACCGCAAAAAGCTCCCGTCCGACCTCTTCCTACAAGGAAACCAATCTAAGAAGTTGTTATTTGTTGGTGGCAGTTTACAATTAGTTAAAAGAGATTCATAAATTATGCTTACGAATGAATATTCAGGTTCGAATTCAAACTTGGCTGCCTGGAAATTTTCGATAAGAAACATAATACCCAGGTGGTGCTTTGCATTCGCCTTATAATTCAATTTTATTTGTAATGGCAGGACTTGCTACTACATAAAACGAACTCGTCCGTTTTGTCGTGTTACATCCACTCATTTGACCTGCGGGTTTAATTCTGTCACAATAGGGAAAAGGGTGCTTCATGTTCGAGACATTTTTTTTCAAGATAATGAAGGGTTTTCCTTCTTTTATCGATATATAAAAATATCTCAAGTCAAGTATAAAAATGAAATGAAAAATGGAAATCTCAAGATTGTCAGAATTACTCCTGAATCCGTCAACTATTATAACGTTAAATAATCTGTCACTAGAACTATTTAATTAGTCAAAATCAGAATGAGGAGAAAAAAGAATTGTTTTTCGGCAGCCAAGGTTTCAAGGTAAAAGTCAGAAGAATTAATTACGATTATCATACCTGTAGAAAACAAAGAAATGTAGAAAAAGGGCATCAAGAAAACAGTAGGGGTGTGGTGTCAGTTTGTTTGCATACTTTTATAGGTTCTTGGGATCGGCAAAATTCTTACATTTCATCAACGAACTTGCAATATTGTATAAGAATTAGTTTTTCTGATTTCACTTCAATTCAAAACAACTGATATCGGTTTAAGAAAAAACCATGTTGACTGAACTTTTTTAAAAAACAAGAATGTTAGCGTGGCAGTCACTTTACAATGCAATTGATTATTAATTGTTGAATATTAATTTATTTAATTTAGAGGTTAAGTGGAAGAGCAGCATGGTTATTACATGTGGAGCTGAACTTCGCTTCTCTTGGTCTAGTCTAGCCGCGCCGCCTCAATAAAAACCATTCTAGCGGTACTATTGCTGATTAAAACATACAGCCACACTCCTCGAACTCGAGTTGTGCACGCAAACGAGTAGAATCTACTTTCCAAAATTAGATTATGCCTTCCAGTGAGACATCTGGGATGGTCTACGGTCGAGTCTTGCCCTTCAACCTGTCACCTGCGGTGTTTCATGTTCAAGTTCTACACCATAGAGTAGTCACATGCGATTAAAACAAACCGTTTTGAAATCTCTTTTTAATTTTTCGGGGTGCATTTACAAACTATTTCTCGTTTATACTGTTGATTGAGGCATTTCTCAATTTTTTTTGTTAACAACGATCGCCGATTTGTTTACTAGCAGTTATCATACAACATCCAAGTCAAAACCATATCTGAAAGTTTGAAGATATGTAGATTCCATACAATCACAAACAGATTTTCTTTATTGTCTTTTGCAAACGACGCGAAGGTCAAAAAAGTTATCCTCCACTAAAAAAGTTCAGATCCAGAGTTCAACGAAGAACTTACATTGAAGAAAATCATGGAAGTACAGAGATCCTCAATCCTTGTGCTTACATGACTATATTTGACAATGCCGTTTTAGATCTCTGGAAGTCGTAACGTTTAGGATCGACCTGGCCTTCCAGATAAAAAAACCTGATGTTGCCACAAAAAACGTCTGATAGCAATGGGGTTCCAACCTGTCTAAAAATACCAACAGTTCAAAAATTGCTTCGAAACCTCAAACTATCTAAAAGAAGAGATTAATATTTATAAGAAACAGAATCAAAAAACAAAAGCAGCAAGACGTGTTGCAATATACAGGGTGTTTCCAATTATTTCATGATTGTAAATAATCTGAAAAACTCCAAGCTAAATCCGGGTTTGACTACGAAGTAATGGAGAACAAGATTTCTAGTTGTTTGGCTATAATTTACCCCCTTGCTTTTAGATTATTAAATGTTGTTTACAGAAAGACTTTCAAATTCTAAAACTGTGTGCAAACACTCATCTACATTAAGCGGGATGGCATTCAATTTTCAGAAATTTATTAAAGGCTGATGATACTTACACTGAGAAAAATTCTTACTCCACTTACTTCTGTACCTAAAATGGCAAAACTTAATGTAACACTTCATTATTATTTTTTCTTTTGGTTATTTGAAGAGATATCGTAAAACTAAAACCACTTTTCCATTCCCATTTTTTGTTCTCTATTAAAATACGCTAACGAAATTCCTGTACAACGTTTCGGTTTTGAGTAACCATCATCAACTTCATTTCTTTAAATAGGCGGAAAAGTAATTGAAAATTGTTATGGATAGCTTTTGTTGTCACGATTCTAATAATGCAAACATGATAGGGTTATTTTAATTTCTTATGCTATAAATTAATGCATTCTGCAGTACCCCGGCCTGCACGATCACCTGATCTAACACCGTTAGATTTCTTTCCTCTGGGGTTATCTCAAGAATCATGTGCTCAACCAAACTTTTGAAGATGAACAGCAATTATTACAGTTGGTCACAGCAGCGTTCAACACAAAAAAATCAAAAACAAAATAACCCTATCGTGTTTACATCATTAAAATCGTGACAACAAGAGCTATTCAAAACAATTTTCAATTGTTTTTCCGCCTATTTAAAAAAATGAGGTTGATGATGGTTACTCGAAACCGAAACGTTGTACAGGAATTTCGTTAGCGTATTTTAACAGAGAACAAAAAGTGGCAACAGAAAAGTGGTTTTAGTTTTCTGATATCTCTTCAAATAGGAAAGAAAAAATAATAACGAAAATCGAGAAATCTGCTTTTCTTTTAAATATCTCTGAAACTATCCAAGATATCTAGATTTTGCAAAACGCCGACAAAAAGGTCCTATAAATAGCCAACTTCTATCCCATTTAACCGATCATGTATCTCTTACCGTTTCCAAAATCCCCATGCTGTGCATCTTTATCTTGGACACACTGTATATATTGGATTTTTTCTCTTCTAACTTAAATATCTCCACTGTAAGTTTTCTTTACTCAGTCTTTTTTCTTTCTTCATCTTTCTGCATTTTCTTTGATTGTTCAAGAAATTCATCATGCTTTCTCCTGTGGCATTTCGTACAGAAGTCAACTTTTTTTGGTGTTATAGGAACAGATTGTAATGTTAGTTCAGAAATATTTTTTTTCGCTTGCTCAACTATCTCGTTCCACCTCATATGAATTTGCCTGTTGAATCGTGTATTTTAACCAATATCAAGGCTTGATAAGTTTCGAATTACCATTCTGTAAGTGCGTTTTGGCATGATTTTTTCTAGTCCCCAGGATAGACGAATTTTCGAGAAATCTTTGGTTTTTTGAAGTGTTGCGAACAACTAAGTACCGTTCACAATGTAGTAACGGGTCTAAAACATTTTCCATTTAGTATAGGACGGTCCATGCTTTTTATTCTCTCCGAGGGTAAAAGGATCTTTTGGGATGCGAATTATCATGTCTCAGCGCGACCGGCGCAAAGTGTGAGACTGAAGAAGAGCCGCGGGGACTTGATTGCCGGCTTCCGTAAGACAAGGTAGCGCGCTTTCTTCCCCCCAGTAAGAAGACATTGCAAATCTGTGTTGTTTTGTGTGGTATAGTTCTTCGTTTTTGTGAAAGTTTCACAAAGTGGTTTGTGGACTTATTTCGCCTTGCTGATCGGATTTGTAATTCTGGATTTGCAAATGTAAAAGGGAAAACGTCCTCTGAGCTCCGAGCATCTCGGGATTGTGCTAAGAAGACCGCCGCTTCCGATAGTTCCGTTTTTATCGTGGAAGCTTGTGTTTTGTGGGGAAATCCCAGTTTTCCGTATTTCCTTGTGTGTATTGCAATAAAACCACGTAAATTAACAACGTTGGACGTTCGAATAACCTTAAAAGACCTTTTTTGTGGATATAAGCATCGCTTGTTTGTGGCCTGTTGAAGGATCACTAAAATATGGACAATTTACGCTTCATTTTGTTAAAAACTCTATTACTGGATGGAGACCTTTGTTTGATGAAAATATCATCCCCTGACAGTCAAAAATGTAGATAGTTTTGTAGGGAATCTCGTTTTTGGGAACATCGAGGCAGATTCAATTAAATTTGAATAAAGTTAATAATTTCATTCATTTTCGCTCTGCAGATTATTTAGCAACAAATTTCTGATGCAAAATTTAGATAATTTAAGTTAAAATTACTCTGCTTAAAATTGCCAAGATTTAAGTAAATATTTTTTTTACAATTAGCTCAGAAAACAATTATTTTCTTGTTTGTGATAAATATCTCGATTAGTTTTTACGTTGCGTTATTAAATGCTATTGTTCCAATTCATTTTCTTAAGTAAAAATCGTTTAGTAGTTTAACAGTTGCCTTCACTGGTAGTAGGTTTTATTAACTTTTTTTTAACAGCGTAATAATCCTTTTAATTTTTATTTGCAATTCATATATATTTGTTCTTTTGTTGTTTAAGTAAGATTACGATTTGTTATTTGGATATTCGTTTTGTTCTGTTTTAACATATCTGCTATGAATTAAATAAATTATTATTGTGTATTTTGTACCGTTTTGTTGTGTCTTTGCTTTGTTTATAAGATCTTTCAGCAACAAAGAAAACAATTGTACAAGTCAACTGCGAGCCGGGTTTAGAAGGAGCATTGTTTAATCTGTTGTTGTTTTTAACTTGATAATCAAAGTGTTCCCGTAGGTGGATCATTCTAAACAGACAGAGGAACTCGATGTGTGCCGATTAATTCATAAATTATTAATTTATTGTCTTTACTATTAAACCTTCAATCACGCTTTAAGGGGTGCTGATTAATTATTTATTTTTAAAGTAATCAATTAATAGTACGTAAGTGCACCTATATACAGGGTGTTAATGTTCAAGGTACATCTATACAGAGTGATATTTTCAAAGGTGTTTTTATACAGGGAGTTAGCCTACGAGGAGCTGCGTGGGCTGGCATAGTATTTTGGATTTCCAGCTTCTGGCGACCTTAGGTTTTCTCATCTTTAAGTTATTTTGAGAGATTTAGCGAGAGTGTGTAAGCTTTTCTTTTGTTCTGAAGGTAAGTTGAAGTTGAACCACCCACGTCTTCTACTTGAGCTACGGGATTGAAAATCTTCCGACATACGTAACGGGCATTAGGCCTCTTTTTTCAGCGTTTTCCTGTTACAAGATATGTTGTCAAACGATGTGATTGCATTCTGATCTCGTCTCTGAGCAACGAGACTGTGTTCATGCAGTTTTCCATAAGTAAAGCCCTATTAACTGAGAAACCACTTTCAACTGCGGCATTTTCATGCGAAAATATAAGGCTCAACTTGACAATTTGCCACAGCTCAAAATAAGATTTGGAAAAAAAACGCCCATTCTTGTGGATTGGTCATTGAGAAAATCATTGAAGTGATTTTCAAAAATGCTTTTTGATTCATTACACAGCTTGGTGTATTGTGCCTTTTTTAAACTTCAATTTTCCTTGCTCTGGCTGATGAGCGATTATACTAGGATCTAACACTCCTTGGACTTCTCTCCAGTATTTTTTGAGCTATTTTAATGGGGATAGTTTGGTATTCTTGTCGGAATTTAAGAATTCTGCTTGAAGCATGTTTAAGAAGATTCTTTGTTTGGAAGCCAAGCTCTATAACTTTTAGATCACGTAAATTTGATTTGTCATCCAAATATACAGCAAGAAGATTGCTTACGGTGGTTGGGAATACCAAAAGTTATATTTATTATCGTATTGCTTTATACTTACTGTTTTACGTAGATGATAGAAGAGAAAAAAAGCAGTGCATAACCTAAAGAAAGAAAACCTCAAAAATGCACAGTAATGTGTGCACACCAAAATGAGAAACATGAACACCAAAATAAGTGACCACACCAAGAACGAGCAAATTAGCACCAAAATGAGTCAACTATAGTTCTACTCAATACAACATACATCTGCCAATTAATTTCCTCCCCGACTTTTGGAATTTTAAAGGACCGAGTTCTCTGACTTTCCTCGATTTTCCCTGACTTTCTAGGTTTGTGAGAACCCTGAAAAAAATAAACGTGATGATGATAGTTCCAGAAGTTTAAACCGTCGTCGTATAAGAATTTGATTAAAAGATGTCTGTAAACAAAAAAACTACCCTAAATGACTGATTCTCACAAAGATTTTTTATCCAACAGAGATGTCAACTATTCTTGCTGAAATCAAGATTTGAAAAAACAAAACTGGATCGTTAGTAAGGGGTTCTCGGGCATTCAATTGTTGACTTATTTTAGAGACATTCAAGTTTTTTTTATTCTCATGAATGAAAAGCAAAAACTGAATTGGTGTGCAAGCAGGGGAAAAAGACCAGGGAACGGTGAAGTAACGCCTAGATCTAGCAAGACTTTGGCCTTTCTGTAACATTCCGCTCAATAGACCTACCGTTTCTATCTGTCAACAAGATGTCATGTATCGTTAGGTGTTCAGGAATATACAAACTAAAGTCTCAGTGGAAAGATAGGAGAAATATGGGTTAAACGCAGAAATGATTTTGTATGGTGTGTAAAGGAGAATTACATTCAATAGCAGTAGATTTCCAAAAAAACTTTAAAATGACTGAAGATTCAGACTGGGTTACACTCCGTCGCAACAAATATTATCATCTACAGTAGTCGTTATATTTCCAATAAATACATAAAAAAAAGTAAAAAGAGTACTGCACGATTCTGAATCGCAATTTAAGTTTATTACAAAAACACATACATATACATAGTTCATTAGGTGTATTAAATCGACTGAAGAACATATTAATGAGTTACTATTACTTTTTAACTACGAAATGTTACAATAATCTTGCAATTATTAATTATTAAAGTTAATAATAAGTACTCACTGCAATGATTTTTGCGTACTTAAAGACACGTCATTACTGACTAATGCACTACCATTAGGTACGTCGCGCCGGCAACATACGTACGTGCTATGCTCGTATTGATCAAATGCCTGATATTTTGTAAACATAAAATTCAACAAAACATTATCATTAATTTACAAGAAACTTATTTTCATCAATAAATAGATTCTAGTGTTGTTTGTATAAATTATCGTAAATAAAGAAAAACAAAAAGATCAAAATTTATGAAACGAATAAATAAAAATAAAGAACCTAAAAAACAATGCTATAAAGATATCAAATGTTGAAAATCTAAAAATACTTTCAAGTTTCCGTATTCGAGAAAACTACGCAGCATATAAAAATTTCATCCAACGGGTTAACAATGCAAAAAAAACCAACACACTCCGGAACGTTGTAGTTTTAAACGGCTTTCACGTATGAAAAGTGTTTAAAGTTAGAATTCAAAGTAACCATAAAACATGGTCCATAAAGTGCCTTCAAAAGCGATCTATTCTAGTCCCATTTGTTGTTACAAAGTTGCCAGCAACGCGCACAAGTTAGTCCGTCACACAAAAGGGCTAATGTTTTGCATTGTTTCGTTTCATCTTCTTTTCGCGGGAATGATTAAGTGTAAAACTTTAGATATGAGGGCGCGTCTTTACGCACAATTTCCTAACGTCTAGCGATTCTTGTACCACTACACAACAATGTAACCGAAAACTTTTTATTGCTCGGAAAACTCAGCCGAATGAGTAAAGGTGTACCTGCGGGCACCTTCACACCTAAAACCCTTAATTGAATTTCATCCCCACTTTCTACTAAATGTACTTTTTAAAAACTAAGTAGGTTCATTGAAGGTAATTTGGAAAAATTACAAACGAGCTTGTTACTTCTACGTAGATTAAATAAAAACAAAAAAAGTAATTAAGAGGTCTTGACAAAAAATAAATATCAGTTTTATGTACAACGTTGTTATAATTAGTTAGTAGCATCTAGAACTTAAAAACACACAAAACTTTTCTTGGGAAATTTTATCATATTTTAAGAATTGTGGGAGAGCTTTGAACATCTTTAGAAAAATTTTTAATTACCTTCAGAAACTTTCTAGAGCACAACCAAGTCATGTTTTATCGTGGTTTATTTTTATTCTTTTGTTTCTAGTTTCATAATTAGAGGAGGCTCTTAGTTTGTAATTTAAAGAGAGGTAAATCACCTAGCGGGTTATTTATTTACAGTTTTTCTTCATAATATAATTCACTTTCGATAATCGACAGAGAATCGTATTATCATTTACTAAAACTTGTTAACCATACTCCTAATAAATCCTTTTCTTGTTCTCGTCAAACAAAAGAGTTCTAATTATCAAAAAACAATTTACGTACGTGCAAATGATCCGGGCAAGCTTTTCTCGATATAAAGCATAAAATTCATTATGTCAAAGTCACACTCCTCAATTAAAGATGCGTGCTTTTGATAGCTGAGCCCGTACGTTTTAGAGCCTCTTCATTATTGTGAGCAGTTCATGATTGTAAAGCAAACGCTTAACAGAGCATTTCTTTTATTTAAAAATGCATTTGATGCTCGAAATGATTGTAATGCCCCATTTCTTTAATAAAATGATGTTTAGCTGATAAATTAACTATAATATTTCAAAAACTCTTGAAAACAATAATTCGAGTTACAAGTACCCAAGAAACTCTTCCGTTAACGATCTAATGACTTTAAAAATAGGTCGCCTAGATAAGATTGAGTTGAATCGGGGTGAGGTATAGGTTCAACGCCTCTTCAGCCTTTAAAAGAGATAATTCGATCTCCCAATTACAGTCAAGTTTACACTTTGTAAGCTTACTCCTCTAAAAAAATCTGATAGAAGCAAAACTTATCTTAAAGACAGAAGATTTAGCTTAAAATGAACTTGGTTTCATTTAGTTTCGTCCAATATCCGAAATTAAAAACTCAGATGTCTATGAGTCGGAGACTAAACAAGATCATCATATTCAACCTTTTATAACCCTAACGGGCTATAGCTATGCTGGACGAGTGAATCCACAGCTCTAGACAACGAGGATTGGCAGTTTTATGTAAAACTCAGAATCTTCTCATTTAGAAATGGATCTACAGGATGACAGGATGCTCCATTTCACAGAATATTATGGTCAGATCATTTTATTCAATGGATCAGTACAACGATAAAATTGCCAATCTGGAAAACTGTTGCTCACTTAAGTATCTGCAAACACGTCGTGAAAAGACAGACTGAGAAAGGTCTACATCAAGAATACTTAAAAGATTACCAACAGATTTCCATTCCTTTGGGCCCTTTTTGTATTTCCTATTAAGAGAGAAATCCACAATTGTAATCAACTGGAATGGTGCATTCAAAATCACTATGGGATCAAGAATGGCATGGAATAATATATTGTTGTTGTTACTGCTATTATGTGACTTCAACTACTATGGTCATTTTGGCCTGCAGGTGCTGGAGGCCGTGACATGAACCAAACAAATATAATCGCGCAAGTTTAATTTTTTCGGGCGAAGGATGTTACTATTACGAGGATAGTACAGAGCGTAATGTCAATAGATGGGACGCTCTCTGCGACGCTTTGCGAAATCCAAAGATAAGGATCTCGCTCAATCCAAATTTAAATGTCTGATTAGACACACTTCCTGACCGCACTAGTTATCTTGTTGTACTGACGGGTAACTGTACCGCCGTCAATCGTAGGGATTGACAAAACAGGTTCTAGGTCGTCAACCACAGAACAGGCGATTCTCTAATTTTGCAGTCATGCGATTTTTACGGGTAATCTCATCGAAGAGTTTCTACTTCAATTAATGATAAGAGAATTTCAAGCAAGATGATAATTGGTATCCACTTAAAGTTTGTTTGATTGCAATTTTTTCCCACTATTTCTAACAAAACATCTGGTACTAGTTCAACGTTCAACTTTTTCTTGATAGAATTTATCTAAGAGTAAATAAAAATGATCAAATCTGCTCAAATGTCTAAATATGGAAATTCCATGATATTAAAACTCATTTGTTTTTGGTAGCAGGTCAAAACAATCCATGCCGCCTTGCACATTTTCTTCTATATATCTACTGACAATATTTAAACGAGAAAAGAGAACACAAGCAGAATAAAAGGTGCTAACTTTTCCAAAAACGTGCTATTTAGAATCGTACACTACTAAGAAGGAACAATGTCTTTTACAAATTTTACCTTTCTAAAACTTAATTGTAAATAATACTCACATTACCCAAGCAACAGTTGTTTTCTGCAAAGACACTGCATAATTAAAAGTTTCCAGTTCAGAATTTTCTCTATCAAAAACTGTATATTCAGCAGCGAACTATGAAAACTGGCAATTTTCGAACACAACTAAGTTTGAGGAGTTGATTTCAAAAAGAACATTAGTCCAAAATCGCAGAACAGCAATAGTCCACATTGTTTCTATCAAAAACCGTACAGATCCAAGATAAGAATTAATTTTGTCAGAAACAGATTTGGTTTTTGTTTCTAACACACATAACCTTACTCTTGCTGTGAAGTGAAAGTGCCTGCTTTGCTGCTTATTAATAAGTTTATTAAAACTATGGATAACGAAACCGACTGGCCACTAAGAAGACTTAAAAAAGTGAGAAAATCGGCAGAGATAAGAGACGCTAAAGTGAAAGGTTAAGAAGAAACATATCAACCACAACAACAAGGCAGTTGGAGAAAGTAAAACTGGACCTAACTGCGGGTACGTTTTATTTTATGCAAAATCTTCCGCTCCCGCATATACTTACCGGCAGATCCTGTTTTCTTTTCTCGACAGTTATGGTATAATATCTTTGGTATTCATGATCTGGTAACTAACGATGCCACACTTTGTATACAGTGTGTCCACATTTCGATGTTCACTATTGAAATCTCGAAAATTGTAAGAGATACGAAGTCGGTTAATTTAGAAAAGATTTGGCTATTTTTGAGATCAGTTTACTTATGCTTTTGTTTTTTCAAAAAAAGTTCACGGCTTATTAGATATTTGCTAAAAACGAAATCATTTTACATTTTTTAAAGTGAAATATCTCAGGAACGAGCAAAGATAGAAAAGAACAGCGAAGAGGGTATTTTAGAGAATTTACTGCGAAACATAAAAATATTATTTTCGCAATTGTCTTCTGTTTTACTTCGGCGGTGAAACGTAAATCCAAATTTTTCCTAATGGAACGCCTACTTGATTTCCATATTACTGAACTGCGCGCCTTAAATGCTTTTCAGTAATACATGATTTGACACAGCTATTATTTTGTTTTACCGAGTTATGAAATCATTTTTCATCATAGTGTGCCATGGCATCTAACACACAAAGTCTTGGAGTTTTATCAAAAAAATTCATTTGTTACGCAAAAATTGCTAAAACAAAATAAATACGCTTTTATGGGGCATTAGCTGCTTATTTGATGCTATCTGTGAATGCTCAGTAAAGTAGCTTAAAAGCGTCTTTTGTTTTGTTTTAGCAATTGTTACGTAACAAACGTAATTTATCTGACAAAAATCAATGATTTTCATATGTTTAAAGCCATGGAACACTAAGTGGGAAATGCTTTTTATTAAAAAAAAATAAGATAATTTTGTTTTTAGCAAATACCTGGTAAGCCGTGAACTTTTTTGAAAAAACAAAAGCAAAAGTAAACTGATCTCCAAAATAGCCAAATCGTTTCTAAATTAACCGACTTCGTATCTCTTACAATTTCCAAGATCCCAATGGTGAGCATCGAAATGTGGACACAATGAAAGGGAGGCCCGAAAATGAGCGAATGAATAACTTCAAATGCTTCTTCATTATTTCAATAATGATTGGACTGGACAGAAGACCTACGTCATGCTTCAGTTCTTGTACATGTTAGTACATTGCTTCAAGCTTTTCAAGTCATTGTCAGTACAGTACATTTTTCCAATAAGAGGGCATACACAGTTGCCAAACGATCAAGATTTTTCTTTAATAGAAAAGAAACAACGTAAACAGGAAATGGCTCAGTCACCTAAAGATTGGGACAGAATCATTCTTGCACGCCTGAAACTTTCATCCTTCAAGTTTTCAACTGGAGACACCAATAATTCGTTCTAAAGTGATGGGAAAAAATTCATACTTGAAAACTCAATGATGGATAGTAAAATCGGGTTTTTGCAATTTGCTCAAAATTCATTTTTAGAACTAATGGTGTTTTTTAAATCGACGCCTCCTGTGTAAATCACAGAAGGTTCACAGTTAACTTTAAAATTAGAATTTTAGCAAGATTTTGTAAAAAACGAGTAAAACACATTTACAATTAAAATTATTTCTTTCTCGCGAATATCATTTAATTAATTTAATGTTTTTAGGAGTCGTTCAGTTCCCATCTATGGCCCGTCAGGGCTATAAAAAAAGGGACGGATAACGCACAAACTAGAGATGGGTCGTTCATGAATGAGTCGTTGACAATGAACGACTCACTTAAATGAGCGGTAAACATACGATTCTTTTCGATTGAACGGTTCGTTCATTTGTTTATTCAGTTCAGTAGCACATAAGTGCATTTAAAATTCGTACTGACTCTCCGAGGAGTGGGAAATGAACGAACGAAGAAACAGTGAACTGAATATGTATTTGAACTTACACAGTTCAATGCAAGAAAGTGACGATTCTCTTTTGAACGAGTGCATACATGCTCCGAAAGTAGAAAAGCATGTTGGATTTCCAAGAGCAAACAAGTTTAGTGTATTTATTAATGATTATCGAAGTATAATATTTTTTGAGGATTATTAAATAAATAAAACACTTCATTTCTATTTTCTAAGGAGTAGAAAAATCTAATAGACTAGAGATCTTGAGAATTGACTAAACATTATTCAATAATTTAGGTGAGAACGATATCGCACCTATCGTACATTTCTACAGTAGTATGTATGAAACGTGCGTGCTTACACAATCAGTTCAAACGAACGACTCTTTAAAATGAGTTGAAGGAATTGAACTGACACGGTAAAAAGAGTCGTATGTCACATAACTAGCACAAACCTATACCCACTATTAATACCATGTAATTCTGGTTGTAGTTTGAAACTTTGGAGAATTGGCAGGGAAATAATTTCAAAACTCGAGTCTCTGAAATTGTGCACGTAAAACAATCATTCATCGATGAATAGTCATGGTCATATTTAATTAAGTTAGGAACTTGAGAAAATGCTGACAGAATAAAATTCGAAAAAGCTGGAATTACTAGATAGAGAGAATAACAGGAATAATTGAAGATCAACCAACAACGAGAGTGTATGACTATGATCGGTCTATTTAGCTTTAGATCTCTAATTATATTAGAAACAAAAAGATTGTTTCAAGTTCGGTATTTTTAAATTGAGTCATGCTTTTAATAATGAGTTAATGAACCACCATGCCTTGTTAGTAACTACGTAGTAAACCAATTATTATGCACTGACGTAAAAGATAAAATCAATAATAATAAAGTTGTTACTACATACATACACATTCATTATTATTCCATGGAGGATCAAATATTTAGAGATAATAAAGCAGGTAGAGATAATAATGTTTAAAATGCTCAACTGAAACAGCGCTTGCTTGTATTTCTTAAACATTTTAAAATTTACATAACGAAAGAGAGGGAAAAAGCAGTATAAATCCCAAAGAAAATAATTTTTTAAAATTAACGAAGTAATTAACTGTGGCCGGAAGTGGAACAAAAAGATGTGGTCTGTTTCATTTTACAGTAGACTCATTATAAAAATACATCAATTAATTCTCTCTCAATTATAAACGAAAATGGAAAATATATGGTATTTTTTTCTTTGTAATGGTACGCGTTATTATTCCAAGATAAAAGCTGAAATTCCAATTTTAAAGGTTACTAAAATGTCAGAAAAAATAAAGAATTCCGTAAAGAATAAATAAAATAAGTAGCAATTTTCGGTTTTCTAAAGGGAGATCAGAGAGCGAAGTGCGGAAACGGAAGAAGACCCATGTTCTTAGACCATCGGGCCGGAATAATCTCTAAGCGTGAACAGCACGAGTTGATGATTATGTTATTTCACCTATTATATATCACGAGCTGTTCATTTAATACTTATTTCATGATTTTTATTACATGCAACTCAGACATAAATTTAAATAAAACAAGGAAAAATCGCTAGCGAACATCTCTGTGCTATAAAATTACGTAACAAAAGGAAATGTTAATATTGAAAATGACGGAAATTTATTATGTGTTTTGACTGTTTATTTTTATCATATCATATTATATATTGTATTATCAATAATATTTCGCAAAAGATTTCTCATCATAATACGTTTAAAATGTACAAATTGCCCTGTAGCTATATTGGGGACAAACTAGTCAAACTCACTACTTACGATAAAGTAATATTGTTCTTACATTCAGCAGTTTAATTTACGCAAATACAAAGAAATTCACTTACTTCCTCCTTGTATCCTAATATTAAAAACTCTGCGAGGTCTTATTAATATTATGTTTTTTATCCTGAACAACCTTTCGTTTTATAAATGCACAGCACATCTGCATTTACAAAATCCAATAACAAAATATCAAAAGCTCAGAGAGCATCCCATTTTAATATTGCAGCCAGCAGAAACAAGAAGGAAAAAAACAAACAAAAACTGAAAAACACGTTGACACCCCTCGAATAATATTAAAAGTTGCAAAATTAAAACTGAAAACGGCTATATTCATGATTAACGTCGAGCGATACTACATACGAAAAAACTAAATCAATCGCGACAGAATCATTCCTACGAGATTCCTTTTTACTGTGCAATTATTATGCGATTTTAAAAATCCTAAACATGTTTCAGTGAAGGTCAGCTTGTCTGTGAGTGTGTGGCGCGCTTTCGCGGTTGTACACGAAAATTACTCGAATGGACATTTAAGATCGAAATACCTTTGACGTACGAAATTCTTGTTTACTTCTCCTCTTCTCTGTTGTCAATACGGAAAGAAGGTACAAAAGAAGTGATTCAAAAAACATGTACTAGCACTTCAATATTACTAGGAAACACTGTATAAACGTTGCATGTTATACTGTTTGTGTTAAAACATCAAACACCTCCAGTATTATTTTTGTTCCACTTTGATTTTTGTTTTTTTATTGCAAAACGATAAAATAAACGTGTAATGAGAATAGATTTCTTGGAGTCTTTATATTATGTTTTTCAGGAGTTAAAGAAAAAGGCCCTTGGATTCGAAGATTTATTCAATCAAAACAAACCTTGACATTATCATAAGAATTTTAATGTAATACTAAATGCCGTAAAAGTTAAAAAAGATGAATTTTAGCCAATAAAATATCAGTAGACCATCAACTATTTCATAAAGTTTTTGCAGATGTCGCAAATGCAAATTGATTAGAACATGAGATGATTTCTGATGAAATTCATAAGAACTATTAGATAGAAATCATTCAAAAACTCAAACACAAAACAAATGAACGAAATAAACTTGTTGTAACGTTTCTTTAACACGTTATGCACAGGTATTCAGATCTTTATCAAAGCCTGCTTTAATGTTTTATAACCTCAACATTTTAGGGACGTTTTCTTTAATTAAAAAGCATGTCGTGGTCGTTTCCACGGTGACACTGCATATAAAAAAAACCCAAATTGTTAAACACCAGATTTCGATGCTTTTCGAATTTATCCAATTAATTTCTATTTATTCCAGCAGACATCTAGAGGTGAAAACTAAAGATATGTTTTAATTTTTTAGCTTTAAACTCGCCATTTTGACAAAAATTCTAGTTATAAGTTCAACGTTTTTTTACACTCTTAAAGAGATTGTTTTCTTAGATTCTTTCATTGAAACTGCCTAATTTGCTAAAGATTTTCAAGATAAAATGTTCATTCGATTAGTTTCATATTAAAATATTGGAAATTATTAATATCATTATTATGTCACTATTTAAATTTAATTAAAAACTAAATAAAACATTAAAAAAATCAAAGAACTAACAAATAAGCCCGTCAGCGACATAAAAATGTATTTAATTTAATCAATACATTTCTGTCTCTAGTTCACGAACAGCTGGGTGGATTTAAATTTTCTTTGATGTAAAAGACTGAGAATCTTATACCCTTTAAAATGATATATCACACATGGAATAAGTGCCATTTAAAATTTTGGGGTGTTGGGGGGGGGAGGGTGAAAGTTTCCCAACTGACTAGAGTAGATTATTAAATGTCCCCCTCCAAAACAAAATCGATGCGTTATAGCGATTTTTGATAATTCTACTAATTAAAGAGTTACTCAAGGTGGGAAGTTTTAAAATGATCACCCTGTATGTAAAAATGTATGTATATTCCGTAGCTTGTTAAATCCGGTCACGGACTCTTGCAATTCCTCTAAAATTGTAAAACACAGTAAGTTTTATCACTTATCACTTTCGGCATGGTTTTGTTTACATCATGGCTATGAACTCATCAGCTTGGATGCGAGTGTACTTAGTCAACATGTAGCTCTCCAGTACGCGCCTACTAAGGGCTTTTCTGAGGTTGGTCGAGCTGTAGTCTGTTAAACTATTATCGCGCAATCAATTTTCAATTTAACAATTACAGTCGAACTTCGATAACTCTAACCTCAATAACACGTAATATTTGATAACTCGAACTTATTGGAAATGACTGATGTACATATGTACATGTATGTACTAAAACTACTTCGATTAGTTAAAGTTTTGATTGCTCGAAGTGTTTTTTCTATTTCTTCCAGTTCGATTTATCGAAGTTCCACTATGCTAAAGAAGTCCTGTCCAAAAAAACTGGATGTTCCTTTGGTGGAGAATGTCATGGGCAAGGGTTTGAAAATTGCTGATTTGACCTTTTACTTTTGCCCTTAAAGTCATAACAATTCCATTCTACGTATACTCATATTTGTTTTCTATTTTTTAAAAAAAAACTCCATTTCAGCCTGAAGAATCATACAAGACGTTTAGCGACAACCTTAATTTAATTTTCCTCAAGGTTTACTACTTGAAAGGGTGTAGCTTGATCTTTCACCGCTACAGACGGCCTAATCCAAATTTAGGACTTTTTGTCCCACATTAACTTATCTTAAGGAAATTGAAAGCAAAAGTGAAACCTGAACTAACTACAAGATGTTTCTTTTTGTGTTTTGGGGAATTTCATGCACGACTACAGTGATTTCTAGTCTATACAAAAATCACTGCTTCACGCGAATCAGACCTAGCAGTGATGATCTTATCTTAGTATCTCATCAAAAAGTCTATGGCGAGGCATCGTTGGTAGGAAAAGAGACATAAACCGATTGATAGTGCCCTGATCTATTCTTAGTCCTGCAATGGTTTCCTTTAAGAAGATTACAAACGAAGTCAGACGCGAACTAATCACCTATATTCTTTGTTTTTCAGAAAACCTCCACTGCCACACCTAATCCTCAGTGATAATCTTGCCTTAGAGCATTACCAAAAAGTTACGACATAGTAGGAAGAAGAGAGTGGATCAATCGTTTAGCGAGACATGAATAAACTACATAATTCTTGTTTTTTTGAAAAATTTAATGCAAGTCGAGATGCACATGGTCTTCATTGATCTTGAAAAGGCATATGATAGGCTACCCAGGCAAGAAGTTTGGAGGTGTCTGAAGGAGAAGGGGGCGCCACAGAAGTAGACTGTTGTGTTCGACCTAGTGATGGACGAATTAGTGAGAGATGTGACGAAGGAAGCACTCTGGAGCATGCTGTTTGCAGATGACATTGTTCTGTGCGAATCTACCCGAAAGCAACTAGAGGAAAAGTTGGAAAATTAGAGGAAAGCAAAAGTTCGAAAACGGAGTATATGACAACAAGAGAGGCGGAAGGAATAGCTACTAGTCGAATGTACAGCGCAATGGAGAATTGAATGCAGAGATTCAGAACTGCGGATGGTTGAACTGGAGGAAGATAAGTGGAGCGCTGTGTGATAGAAATGTGAGCTGCAGGATAAAAAGAAACATGTATAAGATGGTGGTGCGACTTGCTATGGACCCAAGAAAAAGATGAAGATGTTAAGGTGGATGTGTGGTATGGAATAACTAGGAAGCACATGATCAACAATGATCCTATCACAGAATCCTATTGGTAGAAAAACGTTGGGAAAAAAGTTGAGAAGATGGAAATTGATGGCAAAAGGAGGAGAGAAGGTTAATGAAGATCTCCGAGAGAAAGGTTGGAGACGAGAAAATAATAGAAAAGAAGAAAGAAGAAGAACTTCAGGGACAGTTTAACATCACGTGACTGGTTGGTTTCGTAGCATTCAAGAGGCCCACTACATGCTTTTCAATCCAACGCAATTGCAGTTTTTTGAGCCAACTCTTATTTCATGATCAAAATTGGGATGATCGAAAAGACTCTCTGATTGGAATTTACGATTCTTTCATCTCCAAAATATTAATTAAAGTATTTTTAATTAAGTTTGTCAATAAATACTGCAAATATTATCTACTTGATTTGGTTTATATCTCTATGTACCCAATTCCTCATTATGATTTATTGAGATAAGTTTGGGGATTTTGTCAACACAATTTCTTTCAAGTTTCTATTGTCAATTATACCCAGAAATTTTGAAATACAAAGGTTTATTTTCTTACAACACGCGAATATCTCTATTTTCAATTTTGCAACTAACCTAGCCCAAATCTCCTTTTTGACCACTGGAAGGCTAAACAAGAAAATCATATTTTTGTATTAATGTTACCCCCTAGGATAAAGTAAAATCTTTTCTTAACTACGAATATCAGTAAATTGATAAAAAAGATCCCATCTGGATCTGAAATTTATCTTTTCTATGAATAAAATAACAGAGAAACGTCCATAAAATAACGCCGAAACTCTACTTTTTAAAAATCCATTACAAGCAGAATACACGGGGGAATTAACACACAAAAAAAAGTGTTGAAAGCATTTTGAAAGTTATAAATTCATAACCCCTTATGAGTTTCCACTTCAAAACAAACGGAATAATTAACAAAATCTGCACCAGCGTTGCAGTTCATGAAAATTGAACAGGGATTAAAATTTTAAGCTGCTTGAATAACAGTAATTGCAGAGAAGATTCTCTTATTATTACAGGCCGCACACACAAAAAAGTCTGTTAATTGGTTTTAAAAAAATACTTAAGATGATAACATAGAAATGGCAAAGCTCGAGTGAAACTTTTAAGTTGAAGGGATCTTCCAATGAACGACTAAAATTTCACTAAGCTTGGGAATAATAAATACACTTACGCGTAATGTACTCGAAGAACTTGGGAAACGTGAACAAGCTCTAAATCTAAAGAAGCTTGTTTATTCTACATGTAATGGAATAAAGTCTTTTCCTCAAGCCTCATAAAACTTATTACTTTTTTTTTCTTCGATAGATATTTCCACTCTGAAATCATTTTTACAAAAAAAAAGTGGAACAACAAAAAAAAGACGAAGAAGGAAAATGAATATCTGCTAGGGGCTCACATCAGCAATGTTGGGATTCAATACAGGGACACACCGGTAGGGAAAATTTAATCACTGCAATATGCGAATATAAATTAAGAGCGAGATGGAATTGAATTTCAATGGAGCAGACAAATTCGAATTGCACATTCACAGTATAAAACCAATCTTAATTCAGGCGCCTCTTGAATACCTAAAAAATAACCCGAGCAGGGGCCCCTAATTCGGAGATTCGATCTCTCGTACAGCAGCAGCATAGGCGGCGGGATCTTTTAAATAATCAACCCTATCTTCGCGACACATTGTTGGATTGAATGAAATTTGCTACTTACTACTGGGAGAGCAAAAGATGTAACGAGATTATAGTGAATGACGTACATCAGAATCGTGAAGGGAACTAACTTTAGAGAGAAGTGCTAGTTTGCTTTAGTTTTAGTGTTTAGTTGAGCTTCTGGGAAATGTGTTTTACTTAACTTTGAAATTGATAGAGTACAGACATAGTCTGAAAACAAAACACGATAGGGTTAGGAAAAATCTAATTTCATTTCATTTATAGTCAGTCTAACTTTTTACAAATTAAATTAAATGAGAACTTACGATTGCGTGTTGTGCTTGCTCTGATAATACGTACACCAAGCATGATTGTATCAAGAACTTACCTGAAAACAAAAGAAAAATATGTTAGTTAATCTTTCTAAGCTTACTTACACAAATAATACAAAAAAAAGGAAACTATAAGACTACTACAAAACACATGCTATAGTAAAATTAATGTTTTCATTTGATTCAGTTATAAAATTTACTTGAGAGCCATCATCAAGCAGTACTTGCACTAATAAATAAAATACTTTTGAAATAGTTACTGTAAAGAATTGCAGTTACGGAACATGAAAATTATTTTCGTAAAGTGAATGTTTGTAGAAAACATAACACTGTTATAGGTGTATGTATGACCTAGGTCAGGGATGGGCACACTAGGGCTCCGGAGCTGAATTGGTTCGCACGAAGCCAAAACTAACTTAAGCGCAGAAATTTAATTTAAAAAATTGAGCTTTAGCGATTTTTAGACTAAACTAAAATTTTTCCATAAAAATCCGAAGTAAAAAATGATCAATTAGAGAAGGCAGTGCGACTCCTCAGCACAGAAACACAAAACTGTTTGGTCGAGTTCATTTTGCAAGTCGGTGTGTGCTACGCATTGCATTGTTTGTAATTTGCTCTTCTGTTTTGTTTTTTCTGTCATACGTGCATTCGCATCGATTTTGATGATTCACACTGCCTTCTCCAACTGATACTGAAATTTTGTTTGGCTTCATCCTTATGCCCCGCTCGCATGTTCTAGACCCAAATGTAAAGCAGAACTAAGAAATTCTTTTGGTGCTGCATTAGCTGAAAAAGCATAGCCCGATCATTGGTTTATTCTTGAAACACAAAATGCGTCTTTTGATTCAGGATGATTTCTTTTGATAAAACTAGGCAACCTTATATTAGTGAAGGTTTCTGGTGTTGCTGCCGAAGGTGGCATTCTAAAAAAGCCGACCGTTAGCCACCGCAGGCGGCTTATTACTCATCATACTCTAAAATAACATGTCAAGCAGACCTGATTGCCCATTAACAAGCTTACGCCAAAGGCAACATTAGACAGCCCATTCTTGAAACACAAAATGCACTTTTTCTTTCACGATAACTTCTTTGAAGAAGTCTCGTATTCCACCCTTAAAGCAGCATTAAAAACAAAAGCGTAGCTCGAAGTTAGTCGCCACAGGCAGCTTATTATTTGTCATGTTCTAGAACTAAGGCCTGTCCACTAAAAATCTGCACTAAGTTATAAATTGGACAAAATATTATTTTATTAATTTTTATATAAAACAAAAACCAGTAACAACATACGAAAAAGTACACGACTTGGAACACTGAAAGCTGACGTTCTTTTGTTTTCCGATATAATATGTTAGTAGCCTACTTAATTTAATTCAAACTCAGTGCAGATTTTTAGTGGACAGGCCTATACATATGAAATACACAAGATCCCCTAGTGACATCGCATTATTTCTCCTAAGGAAGCTTCCTGGTGTTGCACTGAAGGTAACATTAGCAGAAAGTACAAGGCCTGATTGTTGGAAGCCTATTTTTTGGAGCACGAGGCGTGCCTCTTGTTTCACGATAACTTCTTTAAAGAAGATTAAACAATCTCGTATTGGTGTCGTTTTTAAGATTTTCAGTGTTGCTGCCGAAGGTGGTATTTTTCAAGAAGGGCTCAAGAAATGCTCACTATTGGGATCTCGGAAACTAAGAGATACGAAGTCGGTTAAATTAAAAAAGATTTGGTTAATTTGGAGATCAGTTTACTTATGCTTTTGCTTTTTTAAAAAACTTCACGGCTTACTAGATATTTGCTAAAAGAGAAATTATCTTATTTTTTTTTAAATAAAAAGCATTTCCCACTTAGTATGCCATGGCTTCAAACATATGACAATCATTGATTTTTGTCAGATAAATTACATTTGTTATGTAACAATTGCTAAAACAAAACAAAAGACGCTTTTAAGATACTTTACTGAGCATTCACAGATAGCATCAAATAAGCAGCTAATGCCCAATAAAAGCGTATTTATTTTGTTTTAGCAATTTTTGCGTAACAATTGAATTTCTTTGATAAAACTCCACGACTTGTGTGTTAGATGTCACGGCACACTATGATGAAAACTGATTTTCACTTCATAACTCGGTAAAACAAAAGAATAGCTATGTCAAACCATGTGTCACTGAAAAGCATTTAAGGCGTGCAGTTGAGTGATATGGAAATCAAGTAGGCGTACCATTAGAAAAAATTTGGATTTACGTTTCATCGCCGAAGTAAAACAAAAAGACAATTGCGAAAATAATTTTTTTGTGTTTCGAAGTAAATTCTCTAAAACACCCTCTTTGCTGTTCTTTTCTATCTTTTTTCGTTCTCGAGATATTTTACTTAAAAAAAATAAGATAATTTCGTTTTTCGCAAATATCTAGTAAGCCGTGAACTTTTTAGAAAAAACAAAAGCATAAGTAAACCGATCTCCAAAATAGCCAAATCTTTTCTAATTTAACCGACTTCGTATCTCTTACAATTTCCGAGATCCCAATAGTGAGCATCGAAATGTGGACACACTGTATGTGAAACAAATTATTTCTCATTGACAAGGTTGTATTGGTACAGCCCGGTCCTTGGCTTTTTTTCTGCTCACGAAGCGTGCCTTTTACAACGGCTTCTTTGAAGAAGCATTGCATTGGTTCCACCCTCAAGCCGTTAGTCCCCACGGGCAGCTTAGTTGCCTGTAAGGTTTCCCGGCGTTACCGCAAAAAGACGCAACATGATCGTTAGCGGCTGTAAGTAGCCTATTTTTGGAGCAAGAAGCGTGTCTCTTGTTTTCAGTGGTTTCTCGAAAAACGATCGCTAGGTACTGTCTGATCGCGTAGCGCAATTTTGTCCCATAACAATTTCTTTCGAGAAATAACTTTTTTTTTACTCTCCACTACATAATATGGAAAGTAAGGTTACATATGCAGAGGAGATTTTGCTGATAAAGACATATTAAGTTCGAAGCTGCAGTTGCGCCAGCCTAAATTGTGTTCATCTAAGAGATTCTTTGTAAATTGCTATAAAGTTACATCTTCGGCCATTCAGCAATTGTAAACTGTTCTAGCTGTCAATTCTATATAAGAAAAGTTGGAAAAGATCGAGCTTTAGAAACAACACATAATTTGGGCGAGCTTTATGGTAGACCGCTTTTCGAATGCGTACATTGCTGCTAGTTATCTAAACAGGACTGTAACGAGCAATTTGAGAAAGTCAGCATAAGTCCTAGATGACAAGTTCGAGTTTCTTCAAAAAACAATACAAAGCCCACCAGAGGTCGCTTACAGTATTTTTATAACTTTTCGGTACACATCGCTTTAATGCATGTATTTAGTCAGTACTTGAGCCAAATTCGAACTTGAGCTCTACTCAAGCGTTTTATAGAGTCAAGCTTACAAGTAGACTAACTCACGTAAGTGGTTATAAAAAAAGACTTTATATTATCTACGCTACAGCATTGCACTGATACAAAATGTTGGAATCTCCTGAAATAGCTACTATGAGAAAACAAACGTTTAAAATAAAAAAATAAAATCAATCTAAAATGATTACTACTAAAGTGTTAAGGTGTGTCACAGGGGTATCTTACCATTGAATATTATTCGTATCCAATACACCGATTCACTACTTTGCGTATTCTCGGTAAGTCTTAATAAAAGTTTGCATTACTTATCTTAGTAATTAAACTACTTTGTTCTATTTAACAATCAGCACAGTACTGACAAAATTAAAATAAATTCGATCTAAGGCAAGAGGTTTGAAAGTATTTCTTAGTAATTCTCACAGCTTTTCAATCATGTAATACCTCTACATTTTACAACTATATAATTAAAACATCACCGTAAATGACACGTAATTCATCTGTGCGAAGCAGTTATTACATTATGAATTGTTTAATGAAAGTACATTTTACATAATAATTTGTCGGTTTCGAATTAATCGTTAAGAGGGTAAGCGAATGCAACCGAATGAAATAAATAAAATTAATATCGAACCGTTAGGCGTTGTAAATTTCAATTTGATTATTATGATTATCAAAGATACACCACTTATGATATATTACACAACACTGAACTAACTGTTGGTTGCTGTGAAAATCTAATCTGGGATAATTTATAGCGGCAGAGAATTGTAAAAGTTTGTTTATTACATATAGTTAGCAACCCTCGTTACACATATTAGTCTAATGCGATGAAATGAATGGGAATCCATTATTGTATCACTTGACATATAGGTTAGGAAACCAACTGAACCTTATTTCACTTTTATAGTCGGGTCCTTTAATAAAAGCGAAGAAGATCGTGTTCGTTGAAAACCGTATAGGTAAAAAATTCTCATTTCCTTATTACGACATTAAAGCTTTTATGACGGAGAATTCTGAAAGAAAAATTCAGGACGTTAAAACGGCGCCGTTACCCTTTTTCGTCGGGATGGATAGTGGAAGAAGCCGAAGAAGTCGATTCAAGTTCGCTGGAGAGAACTAACTCAGCGAAGAAGAAGGTTCACGCTCGACCGCTCGACTTGAGCAGCCATGCATCCTAACGCGAGGATAAAGGCTATTTATAACGTCGTTAGGTGAAAAAACAAGCTCTATCTATCAACACAAGGTATGTCTTTCATTGAACTTGCTCGGCCTGGCCTTGAGCTCGCGTACAAAGACCGGCAACTACCAGGATGGAAAAATGAGAGTCGTACAATTAACTTCGAGCATGTGGTATAGTCAACGAGTTCATTGAATTTAAAGGGGAAGAAGAGGGGAGGGAAGGGGCAGCAGCGGTTCATAACACAACAATAACAATAATTGCGTGAAGGAAATCTTGACGCTATGCTCTTTTCTTTTTATTTGTTATAAAATTCGGGGAGAATAACGTAGTTGTACAAACTGTAGAAGTGGAACTTGAAATTCGTTCACTCTCAAGAATTCGTGATGAACAAAACGCAACCGCGCACTTTTCCGAATGCTTTCGGTTTTCCCTTTGCGGCACCCTTAAAATGTAGTAAATTAGAATTATTAGTACGCGGTCCTGGAATTATCTGGATATTTCAAGGAATGGAAAGCACTTTATCATCGGTATTTTGATGAATTTCCTTGTTCTCAATAACAAAGCACGCTATTGAATAATGTTAAATTAATGAAATGCTTCTTTCATTTTAACCGAACAAGTACTGCTTTATCTTTAACTAGAAGAAATTCTTTGGATAGAATGCCCTTTTCTTTGGCTTATTATTAATAAATAATTTTTGTTATTAACGTTATTAAAATCAATTTTAATTCTCGAGCAAATTGTAATATGAAAATATTATTCCTTGTACTAATAATCTAGGTCGAGAGAATTCATTAGGTATTAACAAAGCATTTTAGTTTGAATCTCTTAGGTAAGTGTGAAACTTGCCCATTAAAGTTTGAGCTTCGATAGAAAATGTATTCCCGTAACGGGAGAAGATTAAATAAAACTCTCCAAAGTTTTGATATACGTATATTACGTGTAAAATCTTCAACAATTAATGCTAGAGATAAGAGGATTTCAAACCACGGACTTAAAAATATCTTTTTTTAAGTTTTGCAAAATGTGTTCTCTCTAAATGAGTGAGGTAACTTGAGAAATGTAAGAAATAGACAAATTTTAAACTGGAGATGTTGTTTTCTATATAATACTCAATTGTTAAATTTTGTCACCTGTTGCACGCAAGAGCGAAGTTATTCTTTTCGACAAAAGAGCTGTAATAATCATCACTGGAGCATAATACATTATGGAACGGATTTTACACAAAACTTGAACGAAAATTCTAATATAGTACATAACCTCAAATCAACCCTTTGATTTTTTAAGTCGCTCTAGATTCTCCATAGTTCGAGCTTGACAGATGCTGAAAACGTGACCCATAAAAACCAAGTTTGAATTGACCTTCATAAAACTATCCTTGTGGTCCAAATGAAGAGATATTAAATGAATAGATCTCATTAGAAATAGAAAAAAAATCAAAATGTACTTAATTCAGCTACGATTGGAATAAAGTAAGTTCTGGATGCTTTAAATGGAAACGACAGCAAGAAATTGCTTTGAAAATCACAAACTGCTAAGATCTCTCTCGATAATAAGATTTTATTTTAATCCAAATATAGCAAAACGCATCATAAACGCATCACTTTACACAATAGAAAATTAATGATTTTGCATTTCTAGAAATTGGAAACTTCTTGTATAATTAATTCTATACCACACGATGGTTCAAGGGTTAGTTATGATCTCATGGGATGTTTCCTTCTGTTGGTAACATTAATATTCTATCATTGAACCTTACTCGCTTTTACAGTGATGGAAATAAATAACCCTAACGTTATAACGTAGCTACACTTGTTTTTCTTTTCATTTATTTAAAAGACATTTCTTAAATTAAAATTCTTTACTAAGTCTACTTACTACTAATTAATATTACATTGGAGAATCCTTCAATACAAAATTCTCTAAGAGAGAGACGAGATTTTCCTTTACAAATGGAAAGCCATGTAGGTAGTTCATTTTGAAGAAAAAAAATGTATATCAGGGTAAACCAGTTAAAACAATAGCAGTACACACCCAGAAAACATTTTGCAACGTCGTTCCGTTTGTATTCAGCATTAAAATCGTATGGTAAATCTGAAAATCGAAATCTGGGATGGAAGGCGTGCAAAGCGGAACGAAATCTCGAGCGGCTTCAAGAATTCAATTGTCTAGAAACCGACGGAGATCCTGGGAGCGCTCAAAATTTCATTTTGGCACGTCAAATACACATAATATCTGCTTGTTCATATATGCGCATCCGTCTGACTGATTGCAGAGAGGGAAAATAGACAGATTTAAGTCCTAAATGTATAAATCCGAGATAATATTTTAGGGACGTGCAAATACCCCGAACTGTAAACGAAACGAGCGACCCACCTTTAATACAATAGGGGAAAATATAAAAGAATTGGAGAGGAAAAAAAAAGAGAGAAAGAACGGAAATGCAAACCGATTTTCGGGTTTTCGCTAACCGAGCCCTATATATTCGTAGATTAGGATCTTGGCCCTATGAATACAAATTCTCAAATTAATATTCAAACAAGAACGTGCAGTATCCGCGGGTCTACTTAGCCCCCTTCTCGACCGGGTCATTTAACTCTCGTCGACAATTAAATCTTCGCATATTTATTACGTGCATTAAATGTTGAAAACGCAAAAAAGGCATTCGAAGAGATAGACCGAGCGACTGTTATTAACTATTTACCGTGAGAACATTTTAGCATAAAGCTTTTGTTTTTAAGTTATTAGCTTGGTTCGTTAAGGATGTTCCCACTCGAAATAACTTCAACTTTTTATTGTCAGAACTTGCTCTATCTGGTAATACTAAATGCATGCGTAAACGATGCTTGTGAACGCGTTTTATTTCTTCTTATTTAAAACGATTCGAATCATCAAATTTAACTATTTGAACTTTTGGCAAGATTTCGCATAACATAAACGAGCAAACAAACGCACAAATGCGAGTATTAGAAAACTACGAAAATGAAGCAAATAGGTCACGCATCTATTATTACTTTAATGCCAAAGATAACAATAACAAAAACTGCGTTCGAAATTTGCTGCAAACGTGGACTGAACTCTCAAATATGAATTTAAAAGTCAACTTGGGAGATGGCAAGAAAAAATTATTCTAAACAAGACACTCACTCTTATAAGGTCTATGCCTAGTACATGTAACTGAAAAACTGGAAAAAAGATTTGTCGTAAAAAGTTCGAGTACTGTCGATGTGAAATATACAGAGTGATCATTTTAAAACTTCCCACCTTGAATAACTCTTTAATTAGTACAATTATCAAAAATCGCTGAGACGCGTCGCTTTTATTTTGGAGGGGAACATTTAATAACCTGCTCTAGTCAGTTGGGAAACTTTCACCCTCCCCCCCCCCAGCCACCCCCTCACCGAGATTTTAAATGGTACTACCCCAAGTGTGATATATCATTTTAAAGAGTATAAGATTTTCAATCTTTTACATCAAAGGAAATCAAAATCGGCCCAGGCGTTCGTGAACTAGAGATAAAAATGTATTTAATTTAATCAATACATTTCTGTCTCTAGTTCACGAACGGCAAAACCGATTTTAATTTTCTTTGATGTAAAAGATTGAGTTTTATACCCTTTAAAATGATATCACACATGGGGTAGTGTCATTTAAAATCTTGGGGAAGGGGTGGCTGAGGAGGAGGGTGAAAGTTTCCCAACTGACCAGAGTAGGTTATTGAATGTCCCCCTCCAAAATAAAAGCGACGCGTTTCAGAGATTTTTAATATTTTTACTAATTGAAAAGTTATTTAAGGTGGGAAGTTTTAAAATGATCACCCTGTATAAAATATAACAAAGAGAAAATTCCTATCATTCACTTAGGTTCCATTGTGTACAACCTTGGATAAGTTCAAGTTTTTCTTGCAGATTTCATCATAGATAACAAGTAGGTGCAAACAATAGCGTCGAGTTTAACATGAACTTAAATCTCAAATTCACCCAGTGTCTTTGGGATTTGGTCGATTTCGCAAATTCTAAGATTTAAACTTTTATTGAACTTGGCTGTCTTTTTTATTCTGCTCAAAGCTGCTCCACTTCTCGCGTAGTGTACACGTATGAAATCCAAACGTCGCCCAGGTGATAAAAGGCCTGATGTAAGTTGATCAGGCAGAACTCGAAACTTCAAAATTCTTATTATAGTAATCAAAGCCCAAAATTTGACACGTGCTCGAAAAACCACAATCGTGATGATTACAAGAAAATATAAAGCGTATTTTCTATGAATGAGACTTGTAAAGGTGCCAGTTGAGATAAAATAGGTACTATTAATCAAACATTCTATCATGGTGATGGACCTTTGGCGTTAGAATCTATTTTGAAGTGTATTTCCTTAGGGACAAAGCCTGAAAATCTTTGTGTATAATTTTCCAGAAAAGGTAAATGGAGAATAACTTTTGATCTTGGGTCAAGCATAGTTGATCCGAGTAGATTAAAGAAGAGTGTAACCCAAAAGTAGGTCAACTCAGGTGGACTATTGAATGGCGAAGCCCAATCAGTCTCTGTTCATTGTGAAGGTTAAAACAATGATGAGAAAGACCATGTTCAGTTCCTTCTGGAAACTTAAAGAAGGGTGAAGAAGCCTGAGCGCGAATCGAACGGCTGTTGGAAGGGCGACGTCCAATAGATCTCTACGCGATAAGGTTAAAGAGGAATCATCTAGGTGGGCTTGTTTAAAAGACGAAGTTCAACTCTTTTCCAAGCATGGCTCTCTCTCTCTCTCTCTCTAGAATGTATAGGGATGAGTGGTGTTCGACTGGATAAATAGAAAATTCCCACCAGTTTCTGTACGTACTTTCCTCGTCAAGAGTAAAAGAAGTCTTTAGTTCCTTTGAGGCAGTGGAAACACGGCGCAATCTAACGGTAGACCACTGCAAGTGCCCTTGTTGGAAGGCGAAACCTGACGTCTTCCCGTGCATAACTCTCTCTTTCGAGAAGTTTAAAGCAAGGTGTAATCTGCTTGTGGGTCATCGCAAGTGCCTTGTTGAAGAACAAAGTCCAATCAATTTTTGTACTTAGTTTCGTGTAAAACGCAAAACTACCGGAGGGTGCCGCGGGTAGTTTTTTCTCACGCATAGTTTACTTACTTCGTTACTGCTCTCTCGAAAATGTTAAAGGAGACCGATGTCCAAGGCAGATGGATTTGTTGGAAGATCAAAGCCCGATAGTTGAGTCGATAAGGTTAAAAAAGAGCGCAGTTCGACTGTGGACCAGCCAGCTGGTTTTGCTGGAGGAGCGAAACCTGATAGGTGCCCACCCACAGTTTCATTGAAGTTAAAGGAATGCAAGGCACCAAAGATATCCTTGTTGGAGGGTGAAGCCTGACTTTTTTCCGTTTGGTTTTCTCTAGAATGTTTAAGGATTAGCAGAGGCTGATTCGAGTTACTGTAAGTAGCCTTGTTGGATGAAGAAACCGGACCACTGTCTGCATTTATTTTCGTGGAGAGGAATATAGAAAGGTGAGTCCAATTAGTTTAGAAATGTTAAAGTCTCTCTCAATAAGATTAAAAGAGAGACAGAGCTCAGTTGTGAGGTACCTTAGGTAGTCATGTTGAATGGCAAAAGTCCGGCGGTCTGTGCATAGTTGCATGGAAAACTTAAAAAAAAGGTGGAATTCCCAAGATGAGATGGGACGGACGGCTCGTATTGTTAGAGGATGAAGCCCAATCTGTCTCCATTGATATTTCCATTGAGAAAGTTAAAAGAGGCAGTCAACTATAAAATATTATAGCATTAGACATAAACTTAGCGATAGATACGTTGATATTATCTATATCGGTATCGGCTCAAGACATCATGTCGGTCAATTCAATCAACACTAACTCTCTGGATTTTCTAACTCAACACCCAGAAATGCTACACTGCGCCAAATAATAACTTGTAGCTGCCCAAAACTAACAACTCTTAGATCCCTCATGAGACTATCGCTGATGATATTGTACATACACTAAAATGTCTCATAAATAGTGAACTTTTATTAACTTTTACTCTGAAGGAAATCCAAGTCTTTATGCTGATATCGTCGAACGTCGATGTTGTGATAGGAAATTTCAACAATAGACTGTTTGTTTGGAGTTTCCAACGCACAAGCCTAATTCCGAGTTTGATTCTCAGATGACCCAATAAAGTTTTCTACGCATGCTAGGCTATAATGCTTGCACCAAAGATTATCTTGATGTGTTAATTTCCGAGCTGCAAATCCATGCGGTTTGACTAGAAAATAGACAATTTGTGTTTAGTGTTGAATCGTAAACCAATTAAGAGATGAAACGCACGTTTGTGTAACAAAAACTTAAAGATGACTAAAATGGTCATAGCTTACAATTTATCATTTATACAAAAATCTAATTCATGACGTACTACACCTTCTATTAAGTTTCAATCGAATCTCCTAATTAATCTACCAATCGAGCGAATAGTTACTCAATTTTCTGCAACTCGAATTTTGATTACGTACATCTCCTTGTAATATCTAAAAAATCTCGAAAGTCAAATCACAACTTATTTATATTTTCGTATTGTAACCCACATTCCTATACGTTATCATCGACACCCACATCAATTATTTACTAAATGATGAATCATAATACAATTGCAAATCTAAAGTGCGACTAATTTCGAAGGTTTATTAAAGTTGTAGGTGTTTATTGCGGCATTCATATTCTACTTACTCATTTAGTAACATTTGATAACGCTATGAACGATATAATCAAAGAGAAAAACATCGTTCTTGTTAGAAAAATCCATCGTATTAGAAGGTTACAAATAAATAAGAAACGGTTTCTCAAGTATGCAGATAAAAAAAGACAAAACATCAAAAGTCAGTCATCAAACATGATTGATTAGGTCTTGCCAGAAATTGGATGTGTGTTGTATTCAAGAAACGCTTAGTACATAGTAGTGGGTACAAATAGAAAAATATTTCGATTGGAGGTAAAACAAATCAATAACCTGAAGCAATTTTCAGTAAATAACTCTACAGCCATAACAAAATACCTTTGAAGCGCAACAGCGCAATATACTATTTTGCTGCTAACAATACAAAACGTGAAATCAAATTTTACTGCACTTTACCTTCACTACACACCACCTCCATTGCTATTCAGCGGAAATGCATAACATTTTTGTAATTGTGCCGCCGTATTTTACGAGAAGCGAAATGTAGTTATTTCCGATCAATTTTATGAATATAAAATTACCCCAATACTGACATTCTGATATCGAAGATACGTTTATCGATAAATAATGTAATTTTTCCATTACACTGGTGGCGTAAATTCCGGGGAGAATAAGCAGCGGTGCTATAATATTGATTGGAAGTATCTGTAAAACGCTGAAATTGTACGAGTGCTATTTGAACGGGATCAGCAAAAATTTCGTTGCACGATTGCATCGCCGGCCTGTTTTGCCTGTTGTTCGTAGTTAAGTTTGCAAAGGTCATGCTCGAGTGAAATGATGCAAGCTAGTTACACATTCCTGAGTTCCCCATCGTCCATCGTCCCTGTTATTCGTGTTTTTCATATAATGGAATATTTTTGTAAAATTGAGGCCCGAGAGAATTTATATTTCAGAAACCTTCGTCGAACCCGTTGGGAAACACTTCAAGGTCTTGTAGGAAGTTCAAAACTTACTGTATGCTCGTTCGCCCTTTTTCGGACTGAAAAACTCTTGTAGGCATTCCAGAAATTGGAGTATGAGTTCACAAAAAGATGATACTTAACCGAAAAGAAAAGCCTCAAAGGGGTCTTCGAGGATTTATTCTTTTTCTACTGCCAGTTATCATTTTCATAATTCCCAGACTACTTCAGAAAGAAGGACCGCCAGCGTGAAAGGTTTTATACCGTTTCAAACGTGGATCATAAATAAATTCAATTTTAAGACAACAGGTTGTTTAAAAATATTTGTCAGCTAGAATCTACCATTTTCATTTTTTTTTCTTTCAGTTTCGATCAAGAAAATTTGATTATTTTTGTATGAACGAGGTAAAAATTTTACGTAACTTTATTCCTCGAATGTTTTTCTATTATTGGGTATTTCTTTCATTCTATAAACGCCGGAGTAGTGCTAGTCCATAAAATATTGAGATTTTACAGCTTTTCCTCCTGAGAAAGGGGAGGATTGTATTCGTCTAAATTTAGCTCCTGAATAATATTAAATGTAAAAATAGAAATCGTTGCAAATTTGAAGAATTTAGAATGAAAAAGATATAAAACTATGCTGGTAATTTTTGAAAAGGAAATAAATGATTGTTTTCAAATACGAAAACATTTATTTATTTATTATATTATTAACAATTTAACATTAACAGCTGAATTATTCCTAATTTTCCCGTGTGAAGCAAAACAATTTCAATAATAAAAATAATATTTCGAATAGCAGAATATTTTTGTTTTCGTATTTGTTCGTGATGTCATTAGTGATCATATTTCTGAAATAATCTTCCAATATTCAAATTGCCGACCATCAAACTACCAAGTTTTACCGTCTACAAATCCTTTAAACGGATACAATCGTAACTGCAACAAACTAATGGGTAACAATGCAAGTACAATTTTTCATTTGAAAATATCCTTAGTCTGTTGGTCTCTAAAATTTCGATGTGGGTTTCGGTCGGGAAACAAACCCGAGCCGCACTAAACGTCTTCCTTTGTAAATGTAAATTCTCGTGTTAAGGCTTTTTCATCAGGTTTTTGCATACTTCGATAGTCTTCCTTTGAGTTGATGGTTACTTCCTTTCAGTCCCAACTGATTTAGACTAATCGTTTCAAGTAATCAACACACCTTTGAACTTCTGATATAAACAACTAAAGTTAATCATCCTCTCAATTATCTTTTTCTTTCTCTTTTTCAAAATTACACACAGTAATGTCTTCAGAAAAACTCTAACATTATAAGTCTAGTTAGTTTATCAACAGATAATTTTCCAGGTATTATCATACTGGGTCTTTCTAGAAAAGAAAATACATGATAGGTTAGATGTCGTACGTTACAAATCTATCATTTCTATACTCGTCTATTCCCTTGCTTACTGCCTACCATCCCGAAAATATTTTTCTAGTACAGTGATGTCTACTTATAACGAACCCGGTTAAAGCGAACCCTTGGTTGTAACGAACCAATTTGAAAGGTACCAACCAAAGTTCCATAAGAACTGTTAAGTTTTTCTTCATATAACGAACCCGGTTATAACAATCTTTCGAATCTTATCGTATATGAAATTTCAAATATTTCCGGTTATAGTAAACTTTTAAGTATACTTAGGTGTATACCTATGAAATGAGACTTTCAGCTATTAGACCACAGATGTCGCTAGGAGTATTTTTAAACTGTCCCAAATGTCTTATTTTTTTCGTCTGTCATCTGTCAACAATATTCAATTCATTGTTTGGGATGTTTCATACAACAACGCATTTTTTTCGCTCTTAAAAATGTCGAATTTCGTGCCTTCAAACTACGATTTGCGGACATCGTTGATTTTCTGTTATCAATTGAAGAAAAACGCTTCTCAAGCTCATCAAATGCTTATAGAAGCTTACGGTGGACATGCTCTAAGCAGAGCACAGTGCTTCAGGTGGTTTGAAAAATTCCGAAGTGGTGATTTTAGCGTGGAGAACGAGGAACGTGGCCGGCCACCGAAAAAGTTTGAGGACACCGAATTGCAAGCATTGTTGAATGAAGATGACGGCCAAACGCAAGAAATGATGGCAGAGCAGTTGGGAGTGACCCAAAAAACCATTTGCAAACGTTTGAAAGACATGGGCATGATTTTAAAGGTCGGAAGATGGGTGCCGCATGAACTGACTGAAAGGCAGCAAGAGAACCGAAAAACCACTTGTGAAATGCTGCTCTCCCGGTTCAAAAGGAAGTCTTTTTTGCATCGAATCGTTACGGGTGTATTTCTCCAATCCCAAGCGTAAACGATCGTATGGTCCGTCCGGCCACAAGCCAAAATCAACGGCCAAACCAAATCGCTCCGGCCGCAAGGCAATGCTGTGTGTTTTCTGGGATCAGCATGGTATGATTTGGTACGAGCTATTAAAACCAGGTGAAACAGTTGACGGTGCACGCTACCAACGACAATTGGCCGATTTGAACAGCGCTATACACCGAAAACGCCCAGAATATGCCGATCGGCGTCACAAAGTAATTTTTCTTGATGACAATGCACCTCCACATCGAACAAGAGCGACCCGGGAATTGGTGGAGACGTACGATTGGGAACCGCTGGTGCATGCGGCTTACTCACCAGACTTGGCGCCTTCCGATTATCATTTGTTTGCATCGATGGGCCACGCACTTTCCGAGCAGCGCTTCAGTTCTCACGAAGAAGCCAAAAAATGGCTTGATGATTGGTTTGCGGCCAAAGACGGCCAATTTTTTTGGCGCGGCATTCACAAATTGCCTGAGAGATGGGTAAAATGTGTCGCTAGCGATGGCTATTATTTTGAAGATTAAATTTGTAACCATTTTTTGTTAATAAACGTTTAAAATTGAAAAAAAAAGTCTCATTTCATAGGTATACACCTGGTAAGTGAACTCAGAAAATATCAAAAATTTCTTGATCAAAAGTAAAACCAAATGAGTCTTTTTGGTTTTGACAAAAAATATTTAAAATGATCTTGCCTAAATCAATATCTACAAAAGAAAGATACGCTTGAATTGGATTTCTTCTTGAGGATTCTTGATCAGATCAGTATCATAAAGAGTAGAATTCAGTTAGAGTTTTTCATAATAACTTAATTTTATGTTCTAACGATAAAACAGATTTGATCATTCCACCCACAAACAATAAGTATCTCGAGTCAATACAATGGAAGTCAATCCAAGAAAGAAGCAAAACAAGCTTCCTTTCATCAGTAAGCCAGAATGCTGAAAAAACCAATTCAAGAGCAAAAACGCCATTTGCTTTGATTTACCCAAAATCCTGAATTAAGACAATTTTCGTCAGGAGGCCGTAACAAGTCGTTCTTACACATTTCTCATAGTTTACCATTTTTTGTTCACCTTACAGTAGGTAGGTTCATTATCAAAACAAATGATTTATTCCTTTTTCCATTTCTTTTTACGCTTTCGTTAGATTTCCTTGAACTATCGAGGCTTTTTATAATCACACAATTGCTTGGATTGAGAAGAAAGGCACACATGTTAATTATCAACTTAGACAACTTGCCTGTCGGATAATTGCTACAAGCAAAAACGAGACGTAAAAGACAATATTAAATTTGGCAACAAGGTTTTGTGTAATTGACGACACTATTTGCTTAGTATCGCGATAATTAGAGACAACTGTAATAGTTTCGCCCACTAAAAGGTCATAACATTTCATGAAACAAAGGTTTCAAATAGATAAACAATTATTATATATTGGTTTCAATAAAACTCAGACCGTCTATGCTATATGTACTTTAAACTAATTTTCAGTTTAAAAAATATTTTCCCACAATGTCTGCTTTATTTAAATCATGCTAAACGATAAAAAATTACCTCAACACCAATTAACCAGCAAATTGAAATCCGCATATACAAAAACACATTTTCTCTCTCCACCATTTACGTTGATAAAACGTTTTTTTGATTTAAGCAACAGTTTGTTTTATATATACCCGAAAGTAAACATAAAGCAGTCATGAATCGCAATTTTTTATATCAATAAAGTTGAACAGTAGTTGATAAAGCCGACACACACAAATCGATCGTTTTCCTTCAAATATTGGCAATACGTTTCCACATCAAATCGACACATTATTTGCTCGAATTCTATATAGAATTTCAGGAATTTCATCAACAACGTCAGAGGTATCATATAAAGTCAATACCAATCAATCATAAGTAGTGACATTCAATAAAACGCAGCGGGAAGATTCACGCACACATTATATTGATACGGGGAAACACAAACAAAATGTACTGTGGAGACAGGTTGAAGTGAAAAAAAAATGACAGTCATGTGCGACTTTTAACACGTAGACATAACATAAAAACGAAGGGGTACACATCAAATACTAACTAATGAATCCTTTGATAAACGTAAATTAAATAAACTGGATACTAATACAAATAAAATTGCGAAACTTTGAAATGAAAACTTTTCGAGCAGCAAGTAGGTCTTGGAAAAGTACATTAAGAAGACGAGTTGAAAGCACCGGGACTAAGAAAAATTATTGCAATATTAAAAACATATTTAATCTAACCCTAAGGACATTCTCAAGAAATCCTCTGATCCAGAGGATGATTTATACAGCGGAACGAGCATAATACATAAAAATATACGATTAAAAGCTGCTATGAAATTAAATGCGCTTCCAGTATGAATCGGAAAAGCCGGAAGATTTATCTGAAATAAATTCCCCTAAAAACATCTTTTAACTTTAATATCGTTAACCTGGCGAGCGTTTTCTCTGTGTTGTTGGTTTACGTATTTGTCATGTCTAATGTATACAAATAATGCGTTATATATTTTATATTAAATATGTATACCATCACCGGGTGGTAAGGTTAGATAGGTGAGTAAATCAATTTCAATTTAAACAAGTTGCAGCAGCGGCAATCAACAAATTGCTGTAATGTTACGAACGATTACATGCTATGGAGCATTAGCAAACGCAGACGTTTCTGGATAAAAGCCAGACAAAATAAATAATACACAAACGGGATTTAAAATTAGCAGCTTTAAATATCCAATCTAAGTAATTACTTTGGTGAAAATTTCGTCTGTATAAAATTATTACGCCATTAAATAACACCACCCCCCCTCACTGCCGAAAATGGGTGGCGAAAAATCCTATTTGAAAAAAGCTCTTTAATCTTGATAATGGAATTTAACATGTGGAAAACTATTCATGCGTCTAATTCTTACACACAATGACCACTTTCCTTTATTGTAAATTTTCACATTTTCAAGGTCACAAAGAACAGACTATTTCCTAAATTCAAATGGAATATTTCAACAAAATGACAAAATAGTTTATTTCGCCTTTATGAAATACAAATTGTTACCTTGTGTAATCTAGTATTAACATGACGGAGTACCGCTACATTTCCATTATGCTTTGTGCTTTTTTATAAGACTTTCTTATTATTATTAAAACGAACCTAGATTGAAACAATTGGATACCTTGAAATAAGTACTGAAAGGGGGCTCGCCCGCACTGTACATACGTGCACAAACCTGTAGGAAACGTTTATAAATATTCACTGGAACAATGTGTCTCTCACATTTGTTTACCTATTAAGTGTGAAACTATTTTTTGAGCGAAAAATAAGTGCAAAAAATAATTAACTGTTTGTATCACTTGCATCAAATAAATCTTGGAAAAAACTGAATTAATTCCAACAAGTAGAAATAACAAAAATATTAAAACAGAACTCAAATCATTATTAGTTCAATAAAATACAGAAACAGAGCATTTTATCAATAATTCAGAGCCAAGTAGATGTTACGCCAAAAGGATTTTGTTGAAAAAACTTTTGTTAGATGATGACATCCATTTGTTTATTCTGGGGTGTCGCCACGCCTATGTCGTTTGGAGAGACAAACAAACTTGAATCAAAATTAGTTAATTTGTGCTGAAAAAATGAGGTCTGATGTTTGAGCTTCGTTCTTATTTAAAATGAAAATGAAAAAATTTTTAACAGTAACGGCTAGTATTAAAAAGAGGTAACATTCATTTGGCTCAATTGTTCTGACCAAGCAGTGCGAGATTTATTAAATACAAATACCATAACCGTTATTAAATTAAGCATTTTTGATCAAAATTATTATTAGTTATTTGGCATGAATAAATCTTATAATATCCAGGAATGAAACGCGTTGAATATTATGAACATACAGCATAACAATAACAACCATTAGCTGAGTAGGTCAAAGCCTGATCGCTTTAATAAGAACTTCCAGTAGTTTATCTTTATATAGAGCGTTCACGATATTTCTGGCTGTGGAAGAATGACATTATGAGTATTGCAAACCGGGCTTTTTGTCTATTAACTCGACTTGTAAAATCTTATTGACGCTCAATGTGCTTTAAGGTTATGATTTTATAACAGTTTAACCTCACGCTGTTGTCGTTTTTTTTTTGTAACTCTCAGAGACAATTTTCAGAAAAAAAAGAAAACACTTCCAAACTAACAAGATGAAGGCATCGTGAACTGAATATACTGGAAGTTGATTCACATCTCTTCCAAAGCGAAAAAGAGTGCATGGTGCTCAAGTTCTCTTAAAATTAGAAAAGACAACCCGCGACGATTTTGGTGAAAGCGTGATCAATCTCGATCTAAATCTTAACACTTTTTTCAAACAATTAAATTTAGATTCCACAAGCTAAATATCGGATAGGTTTACGACGTTCCAAACTATTTCCTTTTTGCAGTGCTGAAAAAATCAGTTCAACGACAAAATAACTAGTTGGCTCTGGCTTGTCAGAAGACTTGATTTAAGACAATTTTCATCAGGAGACCAAAACCAACTGTGACCGATATTTTACGAGTCTGGGGAGTAGTACAACAATGCTAGTTTCAAGCTATTTTTGATCTTGAAATAAAGGAAATGGTCTAATGTCGTTTTTGCACATTCGTTATGGTTTGCCATTTTTGAAAAAACAGATTACAGTAGGTCAATATTATTTATTTTTTCCACTCCATTAAGGTTCGATAATAATATAGTAAGCAAACCTAAATTTATTACTTACGTGAAATTTGTCAAGCAAAACCGAGAGGTAAAAAAAATTTTCAAAGCTTTTCATTTTACAACTTAATCCTCAGGTAAGTTTACATACGTTTCCAACCTTTTTGTTTCAGTTTTCAGTTAAGTGTTAAAATTCGTGTTTCTGCATTTTATTAGCAACTATATCAATGCGATGCATATTTGAACTCCTTGCACGTATTCGTGGGAGAATTTCTGTAACATCATTTAAGGAAATTATCACATTTAGTGACTATTTCAGACAGTCTTCTGTCTTACAATTTAACAATATCCAGCTGTTATTTAATGTAGCATGTTGATTATGATTATTATACAACGTTCTTTAGTGATTTTTAAGATTCGATTTGAACAAGTCGTCGAGTTTGGATGCAAGAAAAGAGATTTAAGAGAATGAGAGAAATTACTCGACGTGAACGACGAAACTGGAGTACTGTGTTAAAAATATGAAGAGAGTGGCAGAAGCAACAGCAAACTAACAATCTGGTCGACACTGAATTATCGTGATTCGAGAAGTTGGGAATCTACTTCAGATAGTTCTATACAATCCTATGAAAGCTTCCCGTATCCTAGCTCAAGAATGAAGAACAGTAATACGTGCGCAGGTCTCTATACACATTATTATTTTTATTATTATTATTATTACAACACCAAAAACATCTCTCACAGGCACATTAGGAGAATTTTTCATCAAAATAGAGGGAGGCTTAAACAGAGATTGCAAGTTTTTAAAGCACGAAAGTACCACACTTATTAGAAGCGTCAATCTTTAATAATGGTTTTTATGTTGCCCTCCCACAATAAAAAGGCACCGACCGCTACCTTCTTCTCTTAGAATAAAACAGCTTCTGATCGTTATCACGATTCGTTTCATTCATTATTATTCTACTGCGGCAGTAGATAAATAGATATCTACATCTAGTTGAATTTATGAAAAACGTCCAGTTAAAAGGCTGAAGAGTTACATCACCAATTAGCATATCTGCTAACTCACAACGCGCTGAAGATTGAACTCGCGATAATTAAAATCGGAATTGATGTAATTTCTCAAGATGTTTCTGGATTCTTCTGGATCTCTAGACCGAGTTGACTGTTTGAGCTATTTGAGCTCCTGAGTAGAACATTTTATCAAAAGTTTTTCAAGTTGGAGGTTATCCTAGATGACCAAAGTAACAATTAGTTGAGATGCTTAGCACGATATGAAATAAAACAGAACACAAGAAAAAAAAGTGTAATAAGGAAGCACACAATTTAATTTCTATAAGAAAGTCTTAAAATTTCTTCATTTTGGTCGTTCTCAAGATAATTATTTTGAAAGGTCAGTTTTAATAAAATCCTCTATTTCGACATTTAATCGTTATGTTCCGCGTATTAAACGGAATATTTCCGGAAGATTGCCATTTATTACTGTTTATACTTCTATTCATTTTTTATTGACCGTGCAAATTTTTATTACTATTACTAGATAAACATTTTGAATTTTTATTTTTCTTTGTTAACTAGAGATATGATTAATGAAAATTCCTTTTGTTGGGGAAATATTTCAAATATTTTTACCTCAAATAGAGAGTTAAACATGTAATAAACAACATTTGAGTTTACCTTGGTCTACATTTTAGAAAAGAAAACAAACGTAATGGAGATGAATGGTAAGGGGTGCCCCCAAAACGAAGCGTAGATTACGACAAAAACGAGGTCCTTCTATTTTTTTTTCTTTTCAAACCTGCCCTAGCTAATTCTTTACAGCAATTATTTTTTGTCCTTCTAACCTTAATGGATGAAACCATCAAGACAAACGAACAAAATCGATGTTTTCTTAGTTTTAACAAAATAATGTATGTGATGGTATGGAGGGAGAAGGGGAAAAGGTTTACGTATTTAATATGTTATACAAGTAAACCGCAAAAATATAATAGTTTTGTAATCTCAATTTATAAATAGATTCGGTTCCGGTTGTGTTGGGTATAAAAGCTAGATAACGAAAAGCCAAGTGTGTTAAATATTAAAGTTATAGTTAATTAGGAGAATTAACAATTAAAAAATATAAATATAAATATAAAAAGCTATCACCGTAAACTACTTCCGGGCTTATTAATAAATATTTAAAACTGTTTGAAATTGTAAAATGGAAGATAATGCGCAGTGCATGATAAATGCATGTTTTATTAGCAAGCTGACGTATTTGATAAAATTTTGCAAGCCATTACTTTGGTATGCATTTTAATAACTAGATAGAGAAAGAAAATGAATAATAATAATGAGATCAGGTTCGATGTGTCCATCAAGGCAAAATGAAAATTTCATCTATCCTGAGATTGCCTTGCGTTATAATTACCTGGAATTCAGTGTGGCAACGGTGTTTGTTCCACATCATTTAGCTACTTATGCAAATAACAATGCAATGCAACGATTGTTTTGGTTTGATATTAAGCAAAATTATCGTGATTTTTTATACGAAGAATTGGTGGCTCATTATGTGAAATTTAGTAACTCGAGAGAAACTCCCAATCATTCTATTTACAAAACTACATTTGCATTATTCGCTTGCTTTCCCTAAAATAGTCGAGGTAAAAATGTAAAATAATTGCTAGAAATTTAAACACTGAACTAAATATTTCAGATTTGAGGTTAACGTGATTAAGATGTCACTCAAAAAAAATAATTAAATCGGTTATTCTCATTAAAAATATACAGGGTTTGTCATGATTACAATTTATTAGATATAAGAATCAAATTATTTTTGTTTAAACTACACAGTTATCAAAGAGTTTCGGATTATTGTTTGAACCGGATTTCGATTGAAAGAACAGTAAACATTTAAGAAAATCACTTTTGCCATACCCATCCATCATCCAAGTATTTTTTCCCGAAAGTTTAAAATTGAAAAAAAAGCATAAAGTAATCTTTCATTACATACCATTGGTAATCAATAAAATCAACCACAAAACAGTTAAATAAAACAAACAGAAACACAATCAACTGATAGAACAATAATGTTTGTACCACACACAACAATAAATAAACATGAAATGATACTGCACACACTTGTTAGGACTCCAAGCAGCAAAATAAGATTTAAATGTTGAAACTGTCTAGCCTGCACTAAAATAAGTTTACGCTGACTGAATTTTGGAATTATTAATAATAATTAACTCTTGAATCAAATCATCTTTTTATATTATTATATTATATTTTAGTATGCTATATAGAAAGCTATTTTCGATGCTCTCCAGAATATTTATACCTACGAAACATAAAACAGAATAATGATTTTCAGAAAACATGAAATTGGATAAAAATAATAACAGAAATATTCAAGATTTATTTTGTTGAAATTCAGAATTTCCGCATCGCAGAACAGTCAGTTCGAGGTCAAAATCATCCAAGTAATATTTTTTTGGTTCTGCTTGCTTGATGGATTTTATTATTAAATAATTAACAATTAAGGAAAACATAGAAAGTCTTCTATTTATAGCTATATTCGTCTATTCCATCCATAAATAAAAAAATTGTAAGAAATCAAAAGAGGATGAAAAACAGAGCTCGTCTACCAAATGTTTGAAATGACTTGCAAATTTCCAATAAAAGAGATGGGCAAGTTCAACTTACGTTCGCGAGTAATTTTGCAAAATTCTGCAACGTCATCTCAAATTTTTTTTGGTTTTATTAATTGTCTCCAATCTATAAATCTAAACACTTTTACTTGTATCGTAATACAAATAGTAGTATAAATTTTTCCTAGAGTAGTACATGCATAAGTCAAAATCTACCACCCATAATCTTAAATCTAACTACTTATAGTTAATTACATAATCTGTTTAAAAGATGAATGGCTAGTTCTACCACCTATGACATATTCAGTAACGGCTCTATAAGATTAAAGTTACACTTTGGTGGAGGCGCTACCAGCCAACTTTAATTCCATTCATAAATTAGCTTTAATAACAAACTTTGCAACCCAACTAATTAGGAAGTTTACATTAGTTTTTTTTTTCATTATTGTCACCTACAGATTTAATAATATGTTATCTTATCGAACCAATATGTCATTGGGTGATCATCCTTTAAACAAATTATACGTGCTTACATCAATGAGAAAAATTGAAAATTTCAAAGTTCTTACCATATCGAAGGCGACTAATTTATCTGGCGTGGTCGTCTGAGGGTTGTCGAAGTAGTTGATTTCGGTAAAACGATTGACAATAAGTGTACTAGGGGCAGCCAGATGATTACAATAAAGTTGCGGGGCACATTGGCCACAGGAACAAGGTACGCTCGCAGTTGGATACACAGGTGGGGCTACGTCGGGACAAGGAATAGGACACAAGGGCACTACGTAAGGGAGTTGGGTGGGTGCGCTCAGATAGAACGTCGTGGTGCCTTCGAGATACGGACAGACGACGAAAAGCACGGTTCCTTTTGTATGGTATTCAACTAGTTTTGCTTTCCTTATGACTAAACTTTTTTCACCGATTGTCTTAAGCTTGCGCGATTGTCTTTTATAATTGATACGATTATTTAGTTTTCTATAATGATTGTTCAGCTTTTTTATTTATTATTTTTGGTATGATTTACAAATATTGCACGATTGTCTTCGTAAACGAAAGGCTTATATGCTAACTTTATAGATATTTATTAATAATGCGAGCTGGAAAATGAATCCAACTCTTTTTATTACAATTGCGATAAATAAGAAATCTCGAATAAATAATTATTTATAACTATTATTTAACAATTAAACTATACTGATATAGATATGTATCTTATTATTATCTTAGCAGGTATATGTTATTTTTATTATTATTATTATTATTATAAATTTATTCTTATTAATTTACCGATGATTTTTCTATATATAATATGTTATTAAGTTCAAATAAATTATTATTATTATTAATATTATTATTAGTTATCTTTAGAAAACGTATTCCCAATTTAATAATACTGATAATACAATAAATATGGGCTCTTAAAATATATTAATTAATCAACCTCTATGCCAAATTAAATTTGACTTATTTTTCTTTCTCGTTAATAAACTTTATCAAATCGTTTGGGACTAGGCCTTTTACGTACACATTAAGTATATATAAATAATGTGGAAAATGATTTTTTGATTGTCTAAAAGATATGTTTTAATTAATTGAAACGTGTAGGAAGGTGATGTGATGACCACTTATTTTAAATATAACCCTTTTCTTCTTTTTTCAATAAAATCTATTTTACAGATTTATATTCTGAAGTGATTGTCGAAATTAGACATACGCACACACACATACATTCACTTAAAATCTCCTATACAGTACATCGATTAAAAACTACTAATAATATTGACTTGATTGCGAGTGTGACACGGGTTTTAAAGGGCTTTTCTCTAACTCGAAAAAGCGACCGTGTCGTAATATTGCACTTGGCCCTTCGAACGAAAGCTCGGTGATGTTTCTTTTGTTTTTTTTTTTTCTTTACTTATAGGACGGTGTGTTTGGCAACACTGACGAGTTGTGTCGGAGCAGCGCGCCTGTTGAGGTCAAGAAACCCGAAGAACTGCTACTCAAAAGTTAATCCTTACTTTATTAGAATCTACGAGTCTATCACACGTAATAATATTATTACTTCCTAATTTTCAGTGATTGTCGTTAATTCTTGGACAAGACGCGTCGTCTTTGCCGTCAAAAATGCGGAAATAAATTGAGCAAAATACTGAAACTCTTTTGTGTAATAAAATATAATTCGATTTGTACTCAAAGGAACAACGTCAACGGGGATATAATAACAATTATACAATAAATTGATATTTATTTAATTAATAACGTTCAATTTAGCCTTTTTTTTTTAAATATTTTAACGTACGAACTTTCTATCTAATTACCTAAGTACGGACCGAGTTAAATTCAACACTGTTTTTTTACCTTCCAGCAGGTTAAGTCGCCGACAAGAACAACACTTAACTGAAAGACACTCGAACGAGTACAAGAAATTGTTATAAAGTTGGGACGTGAGAATGAAAAAGCAATAAATGTAAAAGACTGACAGCAGTAGACGACAGGCGCGCTTGTAAGTAACAACAACGACACTCGGGACAGCAGCTCCCGGAAGGATATGCAAGGATGTCTAGTGAAGGACCGGTGACAGAGTGAGTAGTTCGTAGGAAATGTAGAGGTGTGGACCGCCGCACTCGCTGGCTTTCTCGCCCGGACTGTGGGGCTCCGGCTGCGGCAGAGGACCTTCCGCGGACCTGCGCGAGGAGTCTTCTGGCCCCCTCCGGTGGGGGACACGACATCGTCGATACAACCTGATGCATGCAGCTTATACCTTTGCGCTTCGCGGAAATACCTATTTCGCGTAATCTAAGCCTATTCACTCGATTCCATTACCTCCTGAGCATGACGGGATTTTTAAGTGCATTGCACTCCTTAATTAAACCACCACAAGGCCAAGCACCTCTGGGGCATCAACACAACTTCTTGCTGCAGTCACCGTTGCTGCTGCTGTTTCTGTTGATAATAATTTTGACGCAATTTATTATAAAAAACTAACCGACCATTGCATTGTGATCGAACAGGTTATTAGCGAACGTACGTACGGCAGCAGTTGGTTTAGGTGCTCGTAAGGATAATTGAAGAGGTGCTTTGATTCCATCAAAGTAAAACTGCATCACTTCAAACGGCATTACGAACTCGGTGATTAAACGATAAATGTGAAAAGGCACTTTCAATCCTCATTTCGATTAACTAGAAAATCCAAAATGATATAAGAGCTGCTTTGATGACGGTACGAAGTCATCGTGTTATCCCTTCCAAGGAAACAATTGCACAATAATACGCTTTCCTTAAGTAGCAATAAAAAGAATCCAATAAGCTATAAAATAGAAGAATGAATATATGACTGGTTAATAAAAATCAATAACCCACGCAAGGAAATAATATTATGATATTCATTCATTTTCTTAAATCTGTTTCGTATAAAAGTTTCAATACCTAAACCTAACCTAATCTAAATGAGTACAATTCGACTCAACATTATTTATTCACAGTAAAAGTTGACAGTCGGATATCACCTCTGAATAATTAAATCAACACTTAGGGTGTCATTCGGAAATCTTCAGTAAATACTGTCTGGTTATTTAGGAAATAGTTCGTGCAGAAGCATTCTTTACAAACAATTTAAATGAACGCGACCTGTTAATTTGGACATTAAAAAGGACGAAGAGAATTTAACTGATTTTTCTCGTAATAAACGAAGTAAATAACATTTTTAAATCTAAAACTAGTTTTGCACAAAAGTAAATCATAATTAAGATGTTGCTGCTATAGAAAGCTCATACACAGATAAATCCAGATCTATCGGAGCAAAGAGCAAAATTTGGCCACTTCCTACTTTAGGTCCATACGACTTTCTCTCTGGAGAATATGGAACCAAAAATATAAGGGTCTGTTGATTGCTTTGGAAATCAAAACAGTAGCTAGAGCAAAGCACTAACTTTACATTTTGGTGTTAATCCTAGAAGATTCAACACATCCTGTCCAGAGAAGTACTTTACAAAAGATCTTGCTATTAAATTCGCAAAAATTATTTTTTGAAGACATCATCTCAAAACAAAATATCTTAGCTGAAACTTTGGGGAAATCTCCACATATTCTAATAGTAGAATGTTTGGACTTCTGTCACGTTTTCCAGTAATTTTTAATTCTGCGTGTAAAACGCCTAGGAAGCAGCAAAACAAAAGCATTCTACGCCAGTGGGACACAGTCAACATGACCGAGGTAATGTAATTCCATTTGTGGCAGCCACAAATCGATTCCATGTACGTACTACAGAACACGTCGAAATCTGAATAAATAAATAATACGAAATGATTCAACTCTAAATAGGGACACCGAAGATCAATTAGGTCGTCATTATCTGGCTTCTAGATTCTAAAGAGTTTGGGTAGACAGTAACTAATTTAAGGAAACTAGCAATCAGGAATGACTAGAACAATAATAAAGAGAAAGTTAAAAATTCATTTACACCTAAATTTATAGAATGAACCTAGCAGAGTTTTTATTTCAAGGATAGCCGAACAAACTAGGCTACGTTTTATCATAATAGAAGAAGTAATGAGTAGAGATGCCCATTCCAAAAAAATGCCTACCTATTGGTGGCTCAAGTGAAACATTCTTGATATCAGCAATCAGACTATACAATTAATTTAAGGTTAACGGATCGGTCGGTATAATTTTTAAAGTCTATATCAAACGCTGCCGTAGCCAAGATTGGTTAACTTTTAACTGATCGCCAATGTAACAATCCAGAGAGAAAGATACGTTACATTGTAAGGTCCTAACGTCTTCCTGTCATTCATTAAAGAAAATCCTGAAAAGAGAATTGCCAAGAGAATTTTTGATGACTCTGAAGATTGCATGGAAAAACCAGCAACAGCCGTTGGGAATTTATATATATATAGTGACTTCCGCAAGAATATGTTCGAATACCAATTGGTGACATCATGGATCAAGCTTTGCTGTTACAGAAACCGACAATGCAAGCCTGCCTCTAACATCAAGTGCTAGTCTTCTTTCAAAATTTTCTCATGTCCCACTATTAACATCTGCGAAGGGTGCAAGAAAATGAAGAAAGAGGAAGGAGTCTAGGATAACATCTCCCAACTTCTGAAGGCTTAATAGGGCTAATTGTCCCGAAAATGATATAGCATCAAGATCTCAAAACTACAGATAATTATGCCTAGCCTAGATATTATGCCGGGTGTTCCATTTAACTTGAGACAACTAAATATTTCAAGAAATAAGCGCTGTACGAAAAAAATGTTCCAAATCAACTTTTAATAGTATCTACCTGTGTAGAAATTAGTCCGCCCCCACCGTCTCTTGGGGGCGAGACGGGAGAGCAACTTTGAAATTTCAAATGGCAATCCTGCATTTCGTATTGCATATTCGGATTCCTTGAAAAAAATGCGTGAGTTCTGTTCGAAACATTTTTTTCGAATCGCGATAGATGGCGCTGTAATCAGTGAAAAATTAGTTTTCGCCATTTTCTTGAAGAAAAATCAACCGCGTTTATGCATAACGATTCTAAAATTATTGTCGATTGAAAAGCAGTGTCTCTGATGTCCGACCATGGATATTTCGCAAGCTCGTAGATGGCGTCGCAATCGACAAAACCAAAACAAATTGGAAACAAAATAAAAGTAATTTCAAAAAAAAAACAAAATAAGTGAAATAAATTAGGTCAAAACAATTCTTCAATAACTAGATTTCTTAAATTTAGGAAAAGTAAATTTTAGCTCAATGCAGTACTATGGGTACGTACCGTAGAGAGAAACGGTTGCGTCAGTATAATTATTTGTGAGCAATACCTCCTGTACCTACATACCTACAGAAAACGAATGTTGACTAATTTTGATCGATTGCAACGCCATCTACGATCATGCGAAATCCATGCTCGGACATCACAGATATTGCTTTTCAATCGACAATAATTTTAGAATCGTTATGCATAAACGCAGTTGATTTTTCTTCAAAAAAATAGCGAAATTAATTTTCAGTGATTACAGCGCCATCTATCACATCACAACATCCGTTATAAGTGTGATGTCTTAAAGGGTTCAGAAAATGGTTACCGTGTGCAAGATGAAGTACGTTTTATAAAAATCAAGAAACAGTAACTAATTACAGCATTAAAATGATTTCAACGCAAAAAACAAACAGTAAGGAGCTTCAGTAAACGTAAGATTATGTAAAACAAAGAAATCCATAACCATAAAGAAATTTCAAAGAGTCCAAAGAAGACAGAACAATAAATCAAACTGCACAATTATTTATTACAGAGAAAGTAAAAAGTTATATAAATGCCAAAATTGACTTCCGATCATTACAGTTAGTTGAAAGCATTAAAAAACAGTACTGAAAGAATATAAGAAGCAAAGCACATAATAAGCAAAGACAGACCTAGAACACAGAACTACAAGTATTAACTGATAAAAAAAGTAAAAATAACTTTAAAAAGCAGAAAAGGTCAAAGGAAATGGTTAAAAGATGTAGAATTTAATCTTAAGTAAGGTTTCCAGACAACCAAATCAAATTCTCGGAACAAAAAAAGTTCTTTATTGACGAGCGGAAAATTACATATAGTGTAGGTTGTTTTGACAAAAGTTCGTAGATAATATGTCTATTCACATTGCTTGCCCATCATAACACAAGTACTACTTTGGTTGAATCACAAACAGTCGTTAGGCATGAAACAATTATTGTGGTATACCGTGTGTCCCTGTCTCATTGTTAGTTCCGAATAAGCTTGTTTTTTGTATTTTGGATTGTACTAATGTTTAAAAGATTGACAATGATTACGCCCTATTCTGTAATCTTCTAGAGAACTTTTAAACATGACTACGACCAATCTTTTTGAAATGTGTTCGGCAGTCATGATGGATTCTTACTTTTGATCATGATAATGCAGAATTTCGAAGAGTGATGTGGAGTAACATTGTTGATTCATTAGAATGCACGTAAGCGAATAGAATGCTTTAATAAAAAAGCAAAGCCTTAATATGCAGTTAGATATTTATGATGCAAGATACTAAATTATTCTGTGATTAATTTGGATAAGAAATATAAAAATGGTAAGTATTATATGTTTGTTCGGTCGCAATTCTGCTAATAAACATGCAGGCGAATTCCTAAACTCGCATAAAAAAAATTTGAAAATATGAAATTAATACTTTCAATTGTATTTAGCTCAAAGTTCAAAGTGGCGATCTCAAGAAGTTTTTAGGTTTGGAAGTTTCATTTCTTTTTGTTAAAATATATATCGCTTACCGAGAGAAATCAATCAACATTACAAACAGCCAATAAATTTCTCAGCTATTGTTGCTCAAAAAGCTCAGGAATTATGAGACTTCTTGATTGAAAACACACGAAATCACAATTTGAGCAAAGTTTTAAAATCATGAATGATTGAGATATTTGCTTTTGCATTCTGCGTTTAGTACTAAGTACTGCACGTAACATGCAATGTTGAAAAACCAATATCTTAGTTTACTTACAGCATAACTTCCCAAAGGTCCTAATTCATCTTTTCTAGAAAAAGCTATGTATAACCAAAGACCTAGAATTAAAAACGTTTTGGAATTTTGAGATTTCCTTTGAAAAAAGCCTATGATACGCAATAGCATATCTAAGTAGTTCTCAATTCTCACTTATTTTTAAATCTTTTTTGTGACACAATGTCACTATAGATGCAGTAGCTCAACAACTTATTTGGGCAGTCCTTTGTTCAACAGCCAAAACATCAGTTTACCTTAACCCATTAGTTTTTGCCAAATCGGATTTTCTAATCTTTAAATCTAGTCAGTTCTTCGGGAAACTACGTAATCATTCTATAAAAATTAAATTAGCTTTTGTCCAACACGATAATACAGTTGTGAATCAGTAGGGTGCCAGTTACCGTTTAAATGCATGGGTAGTCTGAAAAGTTCTAGGCCTACTAATGAAAACAACTAATTTATAATTTCAAACTTTTTTTTAATCTTCCTCAAGAGTAATACATTTATTCTAAAAATTCTCTAGCGCTATTATTCCCTCCTAGAATGGTTTTCGGCTAGTCCTTGAAAGTACTCACCTACAGCTGCAATCCCTATTCATTCGAAAAAAAATGGCAACCACCAAGAAAGATTTCGAGTTTTGGGAACAAATGGAAGTCTGCGTCTCAAATTCCTTAATCTTGTCATCGCCAAAACACGTTTGTAGACGAACACATTGTCCTGATGATAAATGATTTTGTTCTTTTGCAAACCGGGCCTTTTTTTCACGAATTTTCTCGTCTAGTGTGGTTGAAACGGTATTCTCCGGTTATTGTTTTGGCGTTTTCAAGATGATCAATAAATAAGATGCCTTTGGCATCCTGAAATATTGATGCCATGACGTTTCCTGCAGAAGGAGTCGACTTTGCTTTCTTTTGAATTCTGGGGTGCAATAGTGAATCCAAGTTTGAAAGTTTCTTTGTAAAAACTTGTATGCAATGTTCTGCAATTCTCATTCGAATGCGTTTTTGAGCAAACGCGGCACCTATCATCCCACGCATTTTTTTGAAATGCCCACATTTGCTTGCATGTCATCTAAAACCATATCGAGCAAACATTTTAATAACTTCTGGTGCTGTTTGGACTCTTCACGTGGATTATTTTCGATGCTGTCAAGAGCACATTTAAACTCGGCAGCTTACTTTTTGATTGTTGAGAATGAAGAACAGTCTCCGTATACACCAATAAACCTCGAATGAATTTTAGTCAGAGTTAAACCTTCTTTTACGAAGAGTTTTATGACCGAACGGTACTCAATTTTATCCATTTCACGCGGTAAACGCA
>VTPC01090298.1:205971-226771 GCA_011009095.1 Ignelater luminosus
AGCCATTGCTGGTCTTCTACGGTGTTTTTACCCATTAAAAAACAATGTTTTATCAACACGCGAAACTCGCTTTGTTCCATTTTTCAAACAAATTACAAAGTGACTTTAATCTAACCTCGATAACTCTGCTGTTTGTGGTCCAATCGACGTGAAATTTTTACACGTTTCATCTGAAGGTTCGCACTCTAGGGAAACGTGGCTAGTTTGGTACTACTAGCACCATCTCTGGGTTAGTCTCGGGACTTATTGAACGATGTGTTATACTACTACGCGCTGGCGCATGATAAAAAGCTTTTGCTTATTATTATTAGAAAAACCAGGTGCATTTAAATGTGAAGAAATGGGAGCCTGAAAGAAAGTTCATTTCGTAGGCTAAAATCATGCCCTATAGATAGGCTAACTTCGTTTAACAATTTACGCTCTCAATAATCGGTCCAAATCAGGGCAAGAACGTAATGAAGCTACAGGTGCGACCTTCTGCCCTATGAGGACTTGTTTTCTCGTTCTAAAACAGCACGTCCAGCTCAATTTGTGAAAGATTAATTAAATAAATAGAAGATGCTTTCACTAAATGGAAATTAGTACATCTACTGTGTCAACTGTGAATTTTAACCAGGGATGACTTTTAATATTTATTTGCTACTTTATTTAATTTGTTTTATTTAATCAACTGCCACTTACATCCTTCGATGGTATTTTCTAAGTGTACCCGCTTGCTTCAACGTCTCGTAATATTTCGTCATTGGATATCCAATCATTGCTGAATAATAACCATATCAGTTTATCAATGCAATACCAAAATCCCAACTCCTGTAAAGTAATAAGAGCTCGAAGGACCACATCTATCCGTGTTCCTATTCAGCTATCTTAAAAGGATTAATAGAGTGCAAACTTCGACGATATGACGCTGCAGGTGCTACCGGTACTAGCCCAAAGGAAGGTTTTGTCTCTTATTAACCTTCTTAAGAAAGTTAATACGAATACGGTGGTTCAAGGTCGAAATTAAAAACGTAGCCCCACCCGTTTTCACATTTAGCTCTCTTGAGAAGGTTACTGAGTTTCTTACGAGCCACCGCAATGACCCATGATTGATTTTTGTCCGTCATTTAACTTCTTGTAAAAGTTAATACGAAGATGGGTCGGCAGTGCAAAGCTCAACATTTTGCTATTGTGCATATTCCGTGTTGTATATATTTTTCTGGTTAGAAATCGCACTTCAATCTGCTTATTATTATAAACTTTGCGTCTATGTTAAGAACTAATTCTGCAATATCATTTCTGCTTGTCCCGTTCGCACCTTAAGGAAAGTTGTTTGATGCTGTTAAATTACATGCAGTCGTTTATAAGAAAACAAGCCTGAATAGGATATACGCTGTGAAATGTTCCCATGGCAACTAAGTAATTTATTAAGAACTAACAAACAAATCAGTGGTTGGTACAGTCTTTCCAACTTTGCAGGCAACAGTATGAAAAAAAAAAACAAAACAAATGAAAAGGCAAACAGTGCCGTATCGTGCAAACAGACTACTGAAAGCCATCAATCGGGTTAGTTCAGTGCAGCGACAACCTCTAGAAGTGATCACATAGTTACTACTTACTTATCTCGTAACTTGTAGTACAGGCTACGTATTTGAAACGACCTTCACCGATCTGCTTGAGCGATGAAAAGTATTTTTTATGAAATAAAATATGTTAAAAAAGTGTCGTTGATGGGTTGCCTAAAGAAATATGTTCAAGGCTATGTTTAATTAAAAATTCAATAATTAATTTTTTTTCATTACTTCACCGACTTGCTTGAGCAAAAACTTAAATGCCAATCGAAAGTATGAATCCTGTAGAATATGCTAACGTTAGGTTGCCTACCTTTTCTCTTCATTCATCATCGTATTCGCAATAAAATTATCTTTATTTTGATATAAAATTTATTACTCAAGTAGATCAGTGATGGTACTACTTTCGATTCACCTGTTTAAACTTGGCAACCCAATAGTTCTGATGAGAAAAATGTAGGCAACCTAACGTTGGCATATTCTACAGGATTCATACTTTCGATTGGCATTTAATTTTTTACTCAAACAAGTCGGTGAAGTAATGAAAAACAAATTAATTATTGAATTTTTAATTAAACATAGCCTTGAACATATTTCTTTAGGCAACCCATCACCGACACATTTTAACATATTTTATTTCATAAAAAATACTTTTCATCGCTCAAGCAGATTGGTGAAGGTCGTTTCAAATACGTATCTTAGACTATTGGGTATGTTGCGGTATAACAAATGGTATCTAAGTATGATGTCAGAGCAACTTGTGTTTTACAATTATAAACTGTGTGGTCAAGCAAGAAATATATTCAACGTCCCCTTGTTAAACTATGTCGTGAATTACCTTATCGAAGAAAATTATCGGTACAAAATTTTTCCAATATGACAGAAAAAGGGGTAAACAAAGGATGTGTCCAGGAGCAAGCAACAATTAGCAACATTGTCGGTGAAAGGCTTCTGTACGAGAGACAGCAAACGTCAAAGCTCCTGGACAGAAGCAGTAACTCCAACCAGCGTTACCAGAGCTGATCATAGAGCTCCGGATGTGATGATTTTGCAACTTTTTGACTGCTTCTGTTTTTAAATTAAAGCAATGGGATTCCAAGAATGTTTGTCACTATTAGGTCCTTGAGCATTGGAATCGGAAAGGACTGACTAGAAGTATTCTTTACCACGTTTACCAGCATGACAAATTACTTCTCGTCTAGCATGGCTAAAAAACCTCTTTCATGATGAGCACAATTCGGGAAGATGTCTCTGCGGGTCTGAATGAATTACCTTCCCAAAACAGACTCGTATACCTCAGGGTTTTATGTTCAACTCCGAACAGACCCAACTGAAATAATTTGAAGTGAATAATGCCGTTTCAATTTAAAGATCCTGACCAGCCCAAACAGTCCCATTAATGAGGTGTTCTCACAAAATGCCTACGTAATTCATTGGAAAATTTATCATCGACGCTGTTTTCGATGCATTAGTGTTTACAAGTTGTCAGAAATAAGGACAAAATTAGCTACTGCATTATGTTTGATTTTAAAGGAAAACGTCTTAACGTGTAAGCAATATTCTAACGGATGCAAGACCCAACCAGGTCAAAAAATCACTTTGGTCCAAAGAGTTCAAAAAACTTCTAACACGCTTTTTTTCGTTCAAGTTGCACTATCCTAGAAATTTTTAACTTCGTGCCAAGGGTCTATTTTGATCTACTGCGACTTTAGACAGATCTTTTCCATTATCGATGATAAACAGGGAGCTAGCTTATTGTCGATTACATTCAATTTACGCAATGTAATAGAATAAATGTAGACAAGTAACTACACAGCATGGACTGTATGTAACACAAATAACGACAGCCTGTATCTTTAGTTACTCTAAACATACTTCTTCGCGATTTATGAAACTTGTTAAAAAACACAATATATAAATTCTTATAATTACATGCTAGGATGTATGTGCAGCTTTCAGTCGTTATTTTTTGAATCAACTAAAAATAAACAATGCGGAAGTTTGTAAAATGATTAACTACAGAGCATTCCAGAGGATATTAAGAATTCCACAGGACAAACGTTATTATAGGTATCCAAAAAATGTTAATGCAATGACTGTCGAATCTCAAAATACAAACTCTGTATGAAGTAAAATATTCAAGCTTATTATAAGTTTAAAAAGAAATATAACAGCAATAAACACAATGTTCTTTTAAGAAGGCACATTCCTAGTTTCTCGTTTCTCGTACAGCTTTTGAAAAATAAAAAAACCGGAACATCGTTTTAAAATTATTTACCGCAACAATACATAAAATAATGTATATTCACACGTAAAAGCAGGAAATAAAACGTAAGAAGGAGAAACAAATCCATTCAAACGCATTCAGAATGTTCATCGACTAGTATTGGAGTGTAATTTGAAGGTAATTTGGTGGCAGCGCCGACTTGGCACCGACCCTAGAAATATCGATATCAAAGTGTGCTTCATATTCGCCGATTTCCTATAAGATTAGATCGGTGACTCTTTGTGGGTAAGGGGAAAGGTGGAGGTAAAGGGTTCGCAGATGGGATAGAGCGTATATTCGATTTTGGGCTTACGCGAGATTTACCTTGTTTGCTTTGTTCCTTTGCGAGGCTGGATGGATAAGGTAGGCGTTTCTTGTACGGGAAACGGGAAAACTAAGATTTTACCGGCTTAGCTGCGAATTTGTATTTTTACTGGGAGATGCATGCAAGTGTGTGTGCGTGGCGTATAGCGTGGAGTCATTATTAAATAGGGAGAGTTGGGGTACTAGGGAAAATATTTTTTAATATATGAAAAGTCTTTCTCTCGCTCTACAAAAAATTATTTGTACAGTTGTGTTTGTTTTGCGTTTACTTTGTGAACATACTCCTCTGAATTGGTTTTTAATGATTTAGTCGATATGTGATTGGAATTTTGAAACGGGATTGTTTGCTCTGTGATTCGACTCGGTACATGGTTGTAATTTGCTTAAACCTTGCGGAATTATTGCTACGGTATTTCAATTTTTTTTGCATCGAGTGTTTTCGTTTAATTTCAATTACAGCAACAGAAAAAGAATTTTTGCATAGCCATTCGCAAGTTGACAAAAAAAATAGGTAAACAAAAAAAAATGTCCGGAAGCTATGAAAAGTGCGGATAATAATAATTCGATGCTTTCTACATTATGCAACATCATCCACCAACGTGTTCATCGATCCAATATGATGAAATTGCCCGTCCAAGTGGTTAGTTGCTTCTAGATAACGTAAACAAAGGCTTTTTAACCTAATTGACAATCAAGAGAGAGGGAGAGAGAGAGAGAGAGAGAAACTCTAAAAACTAGAGCATCCCGTAATTAACTTGTACGCTGCACTGATTACCTCGATTATAAACAATGTGTCGCGCACTGCCGTGCATTCAGCCCGCATCAACATGAAAACCGGTTGAAAATATTAATAAACTTCACTATGTATGTATACGTTCGGTGTGTGTATGTGTATGCATGGGGGTAAATGATATTTCAACGTTAGCTTGATGAGGAGGTTGAATGTTTTGTTTTCTAATTAATTAACTGTATGCGAGTATGTGCGTGTGTGGAGGATTTTGAATTCAATGAGTATTTCACGAGGTTACTGTTTAATTTATATTACGGAGACATACGAAGTAATCTACCAATCTGAATAAATGCAGCAAATGAAGAAGAAACTGGGCATAACATTTTTAATATCTTAATAGCAAACAGTCACTATATGGAGCAAGTCAGAACTTTTACTAAGTTTTTTTTCCAAACAATAATAATTTATGTAACTAGATTGAAAATACTAGTACGGTCCAAATCCAAATTAATGGATTTATATAAATAACCTCTAATGGAGTTTTGATGTACACTTAAAATAAAATTATTAAAATTAAAAAATACACATATCTGGTGGAAATTTTTTATTTTTCTTCCAGTATCATACTTGCCCTAGATTCCTTAATCAATTTTGGGTAGGACGGAGGCCTGAAAGCTCATTTTTGATTATAGAAAGCGTAAATCAATCAGAGCTTTCGCAAATCAATAATGGGGGGAGGCACCATTCAACCATTTCCATTTTCTAGTATCCTTTCTATATCTCTCAAGTCGGCTAAGTTTCCAGATACTAACTATAATCGCAGCAGGTATCCCAATTCTTCTACTGCTTATCAATTGTTTGGAAACGTTCCTCGATGGGTCTAGTGAAGAGTGCCTAACTGCAGCTCCTAGGGTCATCTGGGCCCATACGACGCATTCCATCTAGTTTCCGATGTCCGCAGACTCTCTTGACCCGCCAAGTTTCTATCTGGTCAATGCCAAGCTTTAATTGCTCTCCTTTGGTTTAGCTAGAACAAAAATGTAAACCTGAAAAAGGACAACGAAAACAACCTTTTGAAATTGAATTCCTGAAAATTATCATTAGGGCCTCTGCACCCCCAACTTGCCGTTTTCTTAATTTGTATTGAAACGATCTTTAAGATGAAATGCTGCATCACACTACAAATATGCATTTTCTTCAGTCTTCAAAAAGAAATTGAGTTTGACCGATACCTAAAACATCATTCTTTGCGTATAGTCAGCAATCCGATGGCCATATTTATATTCATATGATGTTGCGTAACGGATCGACTTTTATAATGCAAATTAACGATGTTTCCCTCCCACAAACAGTAACATTTGTAAGCTGAAATGTCTCCATGAAGATCTAATCAAAAACCTTAGATACTCTGAAACTATAAAACGTAAACTTTAAATCAAGAAATCTCCTGTACATTAGATTTCAAATATAAAGACCTGTGAAGGACAGTTCTTTACTTGCGAAGCCCAACTTTCTGTGAATATGTATTATGCTCATTTATTTAGTTTTCACAAATATCGATCCATAACTATCTCAATTGAAAAATACTAGAGCTGTCTCCAATTTGGCTTTGAGTATAGGTAAGTATCTCAATTTTCCAACAATTAGCGGATATCAGGTGATGAATATGCTATACCCTCTATCATCAAAAAAACTCCACCTTAATGTTTCTGATGCAAAGATACGTGGAGCATCGCTTTTGTTCTGTAAAGCACAGTTCGAGAGAAAAACATGATTCTAGGCAAGTAAGTGTTATGTTCATTGATTTCGTTTTCGTAAAGCCCATGGGCTTGCAGATGTAATTTGCTTATAGGCTCCATTAATCTTCCCGGAAAACTTAAAAAAACGATAAATCAGGCTCTGTTACGTTTTAAAATTTCAGAAGTCTTTTATATGAAAATTTATTATTTTTCGTAATCATTTTGCGACGACCTAATTTATTTTCCAAAGTTGTACATAAAAGAGGTATTGGTTAATTTGGCGAATTCACTTATCAAGGCATGAACTACCCAGTTGAAATCTCTTCGTTAAGAAATCAGATTATTCTTGAAAAAAGAGTAGTAGTAAAGCTACTTATTTCTGACTAAGATTTTGCGTTGACCTGTGGTCACAAATATATTACATTTTGAACATCAATTTTCTGGCAGGAAAAAGTGGGCTTTATCCCCAATTATCAAAGGCAAACACCACCTTAAAGTGTGGCGGACCTTCTTCTTCTAGACTTCTTTTTCTATTGTACCATTAATTTTGGATCTAAATGCAGTTTGAGATACGTGTTGTTTCTTTTAGAAGTCCGATTGAATTTTGTATTTCTGAATGCGAAAAATATTCTTGAGCTTGTAAAAAATCTGCAACAGCAGCTAAATTAACAGCTATCGATTGTAAGATCATTTCCGTGAAAACTACAGAACAGCTGTTTTGCCCATTTCCCGATAGCATAGCTCACCAACATGGTATAGATCTTCTCAATGCTCTGCACCCAAGCGCCTGCGTTTATATTCTTGTGACACTTTAAATACAACCAGACATACTTATACAAAGTGCTCAAGAAACAATCAGAAAACATCGAGAGGAAAGAAACATATGACAAACTTTCAAAGTTAAGCCTCACCCTCCTGCCTTAACTTTCTCTAAAGGGCTGTGCAAAGAAATAACTGGAGTTGGTGTCCTTAAACAGTCGGGCTGTCCCTCCCACTATTGAACTTCTCGAGGAAGCTATTTAGACATTGTTCGGACTATCCCTTTCATTAACTTTCTCGAGACAGCCATAAACAGAGACAAGTCAGGCTTCTCTCAAATATTAAACTTCTCAGTCATCAAGATTCTTCGCGAAAAGAGACACCTAGGATGGTTCATGTTCAGGCTTCATCTTCTATTAACCTTCTCGAGAAGGCAACAAGACAGCTGAAGCTGCTACTGGCAACCTTCGTTCCGGGGGGCGAAGGCCCAGTAGTGGCGCCGGTTTTCCAACCGGGCTACCTGCGTTTCGTGGGTCGGCGCAGGCCCCGGAGCCGGTGTCCCTTTTCCATTCGCGTACGTCGTCGCCTAGGGGAGAGGCATGACTATTGGCGCGGGTGTATGATTTCCCGTGCTCTCCTGGGGGTCCGTACCGAACTCATCCCCTACACCGCGCGAGTAGGGGTGTAGCCATGAAAACGATTTGTATGTCGCAATTTCACCAGTTTGCGAGTTCAAGTTCATCCTTATTCGTCTGCGACCGTTGTTCACTTCCTCTCCAAGATGACCACCAGAATCAACATCGCCGCGACAGCCGATGGATATCTAAGCGGTCACAACATCGGTCTTCACAACCATGAAGACATCGGCAGAACACCATCTCGGCTGTGGGCACCAGAAACAACAACTTCAACAGTTTCAAATTCATTCAATACACGAGGTCAATGACCTCCAACCAAATCTTCGCCTAGACGCCATACCAACCGCGCCTCTCCAGCCAATCCCGCTACAATTGATCCATCGATGCGTCAAGCCGCACCCGTATCCTCCGCAAGGAACAGACACCCTTTATCAACAATAGAAATGGTGCTTAAACAATATTTCCACAAACTACGCTCATCAAGCACCGCCCACCAATATCGACTTCAGGTACAACTTCGCCGCCCAGCTTCACCACCGTTTCGCTCCAGCCTTCGTTACCGTTTTTGCTACTGCGAACTGCCCTACTCCGCTACTCCACTATGTTCACGCTCTACCACCATATCGAGAGAGTGCTGCAGAACCAAGAAAACCACCATTTTAACACCAACGGCTGGCAGAGTGCCGATGAACACAAACATGGAACATATTCTACCTCATCAGAAATCACCACCGTCTTGGCTGAAGAAGCCCCAGTAAAGGGACTTAAAACAGCCGGGATAAAATAACGGTAAACTCGACTCGACTTGGCAACAAGACATTCATTAACTTTTCTCTGAGACAGGTCACCTGCATTGATTCACGGTCTTGCTTTTACTTCCACCAACTTTCTTGGGGAACCATGCCCAAATTCAAATTTCACCTTCAAACGAGTCCCATGTGATGGCTCATGATCGTGCTTTATCCTCTATTAGCCTTATCGAAAAAACCAAACACAAAAACTGATCGAACTTCCTGAGAGAGGCCACTTGCGGTTGCTTACGGGCGTGTTTTTCTTCCACTAACTGATCAAGTTTCCCCCCTCAAACGAGCCAACTGAGGTCGTGCGTCATCCTCTATTAACTTTTCGAGAACTTCACATGGACACTGATCGAGTCTTCTCCTAGAATAGGCTGCCTGTAGCAGGCCACGGTCAGTCTTCATCCTCGATTAACTTTTTTGAGAAAGCCACATGCAAAAATTGGGTTGTCCCCTCAAAGAGGTCACACGCAAACCTCCACTAACCTTCTCGAAGGATGTAAGTATGCACAAAAACTGATAACATTGAATGAAAAAGATCTGATTAAACTGTTTCTCATAGAAACTTTTTTAAATAATTAAATTTTTCAGGAAAATTGAATATTTCAAGTCAAGGTTTATTTACAGCAGAAATTCTGTTTGTGTACCGTGTAATATTTAAAAGGAATTAGTTTGGTATAACCTAAATTAGAGGAATATTCAAAGCTTTTTCTGTTTGCTGTTTTCTAATGAATTACCAAGAAGATCTGTATTTTAGATTTCATACTCATTTCTATTCGATTAGTTCGCAAGGGGGGTTAAGGGAGCAATTGTTGCTTTGGCAGTGTTTGTGTGATAAACAAAAATATTTTTAATTACTAGAATAAAGTTTCGTTTAAATCAAGTTACTAAATATTTGTAGTACAATCTTTTAGGCTGAAAAGGTCTTTATTTCACAAAGGTCAAGCAAGCCTTCGGAAAAAAGAAGCGAATTTAGTTTTATTATTTTGCGCCCAAATGATGACTGAGTTAAAAAATGTAAAACTTCGGCATTTCCTATATTCTGAATAAAGAAGGCTTTGATGCCAACGATGCAATTGGTACCTACGATAAAACATCATATACACATTCAAATCATTATGTCAATATTACTAATTTGCTGTTTTAACAAATTGTATATTATTTGACTTTCGATTTAAACAAAAAGTTCAAAAACAACCATTCAGTGTGATAGACATATTCGGATATGCAGATAGTCATTTATTTTTAAAACGGTTTTTCAATTAATGTTGGGCCATCAAATGTTTGTATACAGGAAGGAAAAAAACAACAAAAACCTGTAACGTACATTTAGGGTAGCTTTTAGTATATCAATAATGTACAACTCAGCATTATTAATCGATGGGGGATGAGTAACAACAGTATGTGTAGTTGGCTATGAACGCATATTATAGCTAATCATAATGGTAGTTATATAGGCTGTGTGGTCAATCGAATATTCCGGACCACAACAACCCTTCATTCCAATTATACCACGAGCATTTTGTTTTCGGTTAATTGCTATTAGTTTCACAAGTTAACAGTTTTCAGTGCATTCATTGTAATATTCAACAAACTAACGAATTAATTAATTTGTAAGAAATTATTAAAGGCTAAAAAATAAAAACTGTGCGTCATTCTTTTTCTTAGAAAAATTAAAATGAATAACATCAAGTTTCAGACTTTATAAAATTAATTTTAAGTAATTTAAATTTATACATGGCTAAACCTTGATTTGTTAATTTTCAGCGCTAATTTTTGAAGGCATTGGTATGATAAATTAATATTATTCCAACTCATAAAATTCTTATTTTGGTTTTAATAGAAATTACACATGTAACACCAAATAGTGGAAAACAATCGCTAATTGAATGGTTTTAGTAGTACTCAGTATCTTATTATAAATGAAAACGGACAAGACGATCAAGATTTTTAAAATTTAGAAAGACAGTAAAACTTTTTTCCTTTTGTTTAAAAGAAATCTCCGATAATCATGGCGTATGCGCTACAAGTACAATTCTTGAAAATTATTACTAGTATGTTGCACAATCACAGATCATTGAAACACCTTTCTCTAGTTTTCTAGATGTAGGTGAAAATGATGATCAACTTTTTTATTTTAAAAGGGTCACACTGTATATTTTTTTAATTTAAAATTCGATTATGTAAGAAAACGCCTATTAACTGTATTTCGTTCGTCTGGGACTTATTCGAAATACTGCAGTACTTTATTACTTAATTCAAGCTGTTATTTATTAAAAGGCCTCTTTTTGGTCAATCCATTTCAACACGCATCATTCAATAATACCAACTCATCGACTAATTGTAAGACGAAAGCGAAGTGATATGTGAGACAAGAGTCCTTCTTAGAACGGATTTTGTTTCTAATCGTTATAAACGACTTACGAAAGAAAGATACTCAGCCCGGAAATTGAAAAAATTACGAATCTTTCAGATTTATAAATAATAAATGTGGTGGCAAGTAAAGCGCATTTTATTTATCCTTAGTTCTCTATTGTAAAAAATATAAGATTAAATCGAAATATGATCAGTCGAAGACAGAGTAGGGAAGAAACTTGTTTTGTTGACTTGCAATCAAGGGGGATAAATCAATATAACGAGTGATCGAAAAAATTTCATTATTTTATAAGGCAAGCCATAAATGGCGAAACAAATCATATAACACATAAACTACGCATATTCTTAAATCACATCTTTAAAGCTTGCCGATACTACATCAATATCATTTCAGTGTCGACTTAAGTTATGTGTCACAAAGGGTTGATTCCAAAACATTGCTTGCTTGATTTCGAAAGGAAGGTTGAAGAGAAAGAACGAATCACAAGTGATTGTTTACTTAAAACTCTACAAATTGAAAGATTATTTAAAAATCGTTTTTTCAAAGTTCTTGCGACTAACGTCTCCAGATCACAATCACAAAAACAAGAAACGAAGAAAGTAATACAAAAACTATTTTACTACCGAACACACACGCCGATGTGGGACGGTTGAAATTTAATACTGTACCGTTTCGTCTGCGGTTCGCAGAAGAGATTAGCCATGGTGAAGCATTTTCATTAAAGAAAAACGAATTACCTGAAATAAAAGAAAAAAAGGTAATTAGTAAAATATTCATTTTAAAATTTTAATATCTTAACAATTAGGTGGTTTGCAAGCTATCATGAAAACTCTCAATTGAATCTGCACGATTTCTCAGTAGTATACGATTAATTGGATTCGAATAAGCAACGGAATTTACAGAAACCAAGTTAATGAACAAAAATTACAAGCACATCAATTTTCAATTCAATTCAATTTATTCAATTATACACAAAGAAAACAAATATACACAGAAAATAAAAAAAATTTCAAAGTATTTTATGTCTTTAATTTTGTGAATTTCTTTCAGTATCATGATCCTCGTCAGAAGCTGTTCAATAGTCTTTCAAAAGCTAAAGCATGAATACTATACCCACAAATATAGTTTTTTCTAGTTTGTTTGTTTTAAATCTGAGTTCAACATTCTGCCAAGCTAGATATAGAATCTCCTGCACCTATTATTACTAGTAGCACAACTAGACCAATTCTGGACCAAACCTCATTTGGAAACAGATCTTATCGCTTCTGAAATAATTTGTAGAAAACCAAATCAAAGTGAAATCTTCACTGAAGCCAAATGAAAGTGAGTCACTTTTAAACTTGTTATATTCAAGCTACTGTTAAGTGCTTGAGAGTGCAAATCAACTTTAGAAACAAAAATTCTTGTAAAAAAATCAAATGTTTTTGAAGAATCATTGAAAACCTACATCTAAAATATTTTACTAATATTTGGGTGACTGTTTCATGGTGTTGACAAGTTTTGCAGTTATGAAACCACTTTTAAATCATCAGGTAGAAAGTTCAGTTGACGTCTTTTTAACTGCAGGAAAATCTAAAACATTAGAAGTCTGATAATCATTTTTGTATTTGCCGTATTTTTTCTAATTGTGCAATAAAATTATAAATCAGAGTTTTTATTTATATCGTAGATTGGATGTAACCTTTAGAGTATCAATAATTCACTAAAGAAAATGACATTCTGGAATTCAAATGGTTGATGTCAAGGATAAACACACAAAACTATAACTGAACTGCCGTTTAGGGAAAATAAAATGCTCCATTTCGAAATGGTAATAGCTACTATTGTGACTTAATGATAATAAAAACTGTCCACGAAAAAATCGGAACAAATTGAGTAGGCCGTTACATAAAAACAATTGCGTAGTGGGCGTTGTTGTTATTGTCAATGAACTGTCAAAACTTCAGAAATTGCACCGAATTGACGTTTAAACCATCTTTCAACAGTAAATTTAGTATGCCATCGAATGAACTTGAACGGCGCAAAGTTATTTTGCACAAATATAATGATAATCGCAATCGCTCATATTCAAGCATTGCTAAAGAGCTCGAATTGCCAAAAACTATGGTGTATATGGTGATTCAGCGGTTCAAAGATTCTTTAAGTATCGATAGAAAATCTGGATCTGGAAGACCAAGCGGTCCGAGTAACCCAAAATTATAGAAAAAAAAATAGTGGACGCGTTTTGCCGTAATCGTGGGATCTCCGTGAGAGATGTAGCTCAAAAATATGAAGTATCGAAGGGTAGGGAAAGCTAAACTTCGTGCGAGGTTGCGATCTTACCAAGCTCAGGTAGTTCCGAACAGAAGCGAACACCAAGAAAAATTGCAAAAATGCGTGCACGGAAGCTGTGCGATGAGCATGTGAGAAGCGCAAGTTGCATCATTTTGGATGATGAAACCTACGTTAAAGCCTACTTTGGGCAACTTCCTGGACTGCAATTTTACGCTGCAGTGAAACGTGGACAAGTCGAGAAACAGTTTAAAGAGAAGAAACGATCAAAATTTCCAAAAAAATATTTAGTGTGGCAATCGATCTGCACTTGTGGTTGGAGAAGCGAGTTTTTGGTTACGCAGATGTTTTATATTGAAGCATGTCTGAAGAAACGTCTCTTACCATTTATCAAAAAACACGAAACCCGTCCATTGGTTTGGCCAGATTTAGCCAGTTCCCATTACGGGAAAAGAGCTGTGGAGCGGTACCAAAACAATAACGTGAATTTGGTGCCTAAAGAAGCAAATCCACCCAACTGCCCCGAGCTGCGACCCATAAAGAAATATTGGGCTACTATTAAAGCAAAATTAAAGAAAATGAAATGCAACGTGTGAAACGATCGTGAATTCAAAAGAAAATGGATTCAAGCAACTAACATGATATCCGACGATGTTGTGCGAAATCTTCTAGCTGGGGTTAGCGGAAAAATTCGAAATTTCTTTCGTAACCAAGATAGTTGAATTTGTTTATTCATAATAATGTAGCAATCTTTAAAATACCTTACAAGCAATGATTTTATCAAAAAATGTTCAAAATAAAACCGGTTAATTAATTTAATCGCATTCCGATTTTTTTGTGGACAGTCTTTACTTATCTGCAAGGACTCTTTGCCTTCTTTGATGGTAATACGATTGGCCTGATATGAAGACAATCTATCTTTTTTGATAATTATAAGAGAGGAATTATCTTAGCTTAGAATTAGACTGCCCCAACTTGCCACTGTCAACTTTTCTATTGTGAGTACTTAGAAGAAATTACATTTCCTTGCTTTGTCTTCTCGAGACAAACACCATTTGTAAAAAAATCTTTTATTACAGAAAGATGAATCGAGTACAGTACGTTTCTATATTATAGAATTCACAGTAGGCTTTGATTTTATTTCTTATTTGCAATGTACAACAAATATATAGCAAATTCAGACCGACAACCCAAAAGCAAAAATCGCTATATATGTTGAGAACTCAAGTGAACTGTCAAAAAATGGCAGACGTTTAACCGAGATATTTAACTTTTAGTGAAACTTCAAAGAACACTGTTACAAAGATTTCAGGTTTAATATAGAGCCAAACTATAACCAGGAAAACTACTGCTACTGTCATTTAGAGAAAGATAGCTGACTGCCGTCGCTCTAAAAGGGCGGAGCTTATATTCATTTATACGGCAGCTCGTAGCGCTTTTGAAGTTGCTTCGTTAATTTTATAAGTTCACATAAAGAGCGAAACTATAGCCTAGCCTGTTTTCGGAATTCACCCTGTATATTTTGCAAAGACAAAGATTTAATGAAAATTGAATTTTATAGGTTTATCATAATCCCAATTCTACTATCAAAGGATTGCAAGTTTTATTAAGTTATTTGACCAAAATGGCCTTTCCGATATAGCACCTGATCGAAATGAAGTTTAGTACTACATATGATCCAAACTTCTTGAAAGGCCAAAACCATCATTGCAATATGTCGTATCTTCTTCTGATCAAATGAATTGTTAACATCAGTTGTGCCCTTCCAATTTCAAGTCATGGACGAATTTTTCGTTGCTTAAGTAGTCTCGAACGATATTTCACTGTGGATATGTTTTGAGAGGTAAACAAAGCTTTGGACATTCAAACACCTTTGACCATTTCAAATTTCAGTTTTCTATTTTGACGATCCCAATTTGGTTTTTATTAGATAAAACCATGATTCACTGCTGACTCTGACAAAACATCTTTAAGTACACTGATATCCAAAGTCTGAACCGTTACTTTTCCGAATTCCTTTCACTTTCCTTGTTAAAAACTAAGTCGATATATATATATAATATCAATTTATCGACAAATCGTCATTTTTGATCCCGATTATCTCGAAAACTATATTCGAGATATCAAAATACCAATTATGTATCCGTAATCAGGAGAAGATTCTAAGTTGATTTCATATATAACATGTCCTGTAAAGTTATGGCAACATGGCAACAGATCAACAGACAGACTATGCCAAAAAATCGCCATCTTAGCTCTCGATTATCTCGAAAACTATTCGAGATATCGAAATTCCGATTATGTATCTGTAATCAGGAGAAAATTCTAAGTTGATTTCATATACAACACGTCCTGTAAAGTTACGGCAACGTGGCATGAGACCTCCAGACAGATGGAATGTACGAATTCAGACACGAGATTTTTTTAAATTTCGTCAATAAAACAAACAAATAAAATAATTTCCATTTTTTACATCATTTTGGATAGCAGAGACGCCAATAACACCTTATATACAAAATATTTAAGCAATTCTGAGAGTTATTTAGTTTTGACCGGTTTTTCGTCATTTCCGACCACTGTGCGACGTTGCCAGACTTAACTATGACGGAGTTCTTGATAAGACAAGATTCAGATAAAATTACTAACTTTTGTTTATTTTTGCAAATGTTTGCCTTGATTGTACTTGACTTCTTCATTTTCTTTAACCTTCCAACTTAAAAATGTAGCAAATCGTTACAATTTGTATTATTTTGACGTGTTGAACGACTTCCACTAATGATTGGATTGAAATCAACTGCTTTTGACCGTCCTTGCGCCAGAAAAAGTCTCGCGGAGTTATGACACGAAAATAGATTGCAAAGAAAAAGCTCAAGAAATTTCCATTATCTGTAAGAAACAATACGATCGAGGAAAAAACCGTCTAGAAAGCCCTGGAATTTATTTTCAATTTATTGTTTCCATCGCAATTACACATCTGATAGTGTGTTTAAAACAAACACATCGCATTTATGTTGTTGTTTAAAAAACATAACCTCAAACTCTTTAAATAATCAGCAGTACTATTGGGAGCATAAACTTTTTTTTCTCGATCGCATCGTATTATTATCAATCAAGCAGTTATGCAACCCAAATCACACTTTTTTATCTAAGAGATTTTTTTCTTAGATTTAAAAACCTAATGAATTAAAGAAATTACATATATCATTAGGCAGAAGTGAATATCATTCTTATTATAAAATTACGGCAGGTCATTGCGTATTCATTAAAGTTTCGTTTTTAACCGGTAATTACCCCTAACCGCGGTTATATATTCAAGTTTCCTTTTTTTAGCAAAAATAACATTTACATCATCAAATTGTGATAAAATATTTCAGCTGTTAAATGGGAGTTTGTTCTTTACATTATTAGTCATAGCACGACAAGGTTTTTGGTTCGTACTTTTCCTATAAACCAAGCCAAAAATTCTGTTGATATGTTGACACTAATAAATCAGCAACATATTTAAGCCAGAATCTGAGATTTATAGTCAAAACTGAGGAAAAGAGCGTAACACGCGAAATGTTGGTGTATATCCAATTTATGTGCCGTGCAAGATTTAGAGTTTACATATTTTCAATTAAAAGTGACAGAAGAACAAACATAAATGTCATCCATATAAAATATTTTTTTCGTACCACCTTTGATAAATTTGGTATCCGCGGAACAAATAAATTTATTGATTAATAAAACTTAGTTAAAACGGCTTTTATGCTAAAACCGCTTGCAATACCTATCGTCTGCAACTATGGACAATATACAGCCATATTTTGTTTGTCAATAGTGTCATGCAACTTTACTCAACAAAAAACTCACAAGCAGAACATGAAAAACATTCAATTCATAGCTAGGGGTCGATGTTGAAAAAATTGATAGCCATAAAACGTTTTATTCCTTTTACGTTCTGGTTATGTTTGTTGTTGTAAGTGAAACTAACCCCGAGTATTTCATAAAATTTGCAGCAGTAGGAGCCTCTGTACCACACTAACAGAAAAAAGTTATTTTTCCTACATCTATCCAAACCTTGGAAAAAATACTAAAAATTTCATGGATACTGTCAGATGCCGCATGTATGGCCTGAAATATTACACAAAAAAAGACAATTTACTTAATAATTTAATTTAATGCACGCCCCAGGGTTACACATATCATCTTTCAACTCCCTGTCTCTTTTATGTTGTTTTCAATGTAAATTCCGTAATAAAATTATAATTTGCAAATCGTCTCCGATTAATTAACAATCATGTTGCAACATAAAATTTCAAATGTCACAAATTGTATAATCTACGTTAAGTGGAGAAAATCGGACACAGATTGTGTTTATTATTTTGGAGGAAACAGGCAAACGCCCTACATGTGTCTCACGTCGGACATTAACAAGGATAATGCAGTCCTGTGTCAATCCTCTGGCATCCTGCCAAAGTTTAACTTTCAAGCTCATTTGAGTAGCCGGGCTTTCTGGTAATTTACACCTCTGTCAGTGGCTTGTCACAATTCTAGTAAATGTATTATTTATTACGGTTATTACAATTTATTTCCTTTGACGCGATATTAAATAAATAATATTTTGACGCGAAACAGCGATAATACTTTTAATGCTGCCACACTCGCCCTCTTTTGATACACGATAGTCACCCCTATTTCGTTTCATTGCATTTTCTTGAATTAAATTGTGTACGGCAAAGTTAATTAAAAGTTGCAGAAGTTGAGCGCCTCATAACCTTATTACGTTCATATTTTATTTAATTTTATTCCGTTTATAACAACCCTGTATTTATTCTTGGTGTGTGCAGTGGAAACGTTTTACCGAGATGCATTTTTAAGGGAAAATATGCAAATTGATGTGTTAGCCTACTTTTCTTCCAACTATACAGAAACTTTTTGATTCGTTTAATCTCGTTTTTAAATTGAAAAGTAAAGCAGTTCTCATTTAAATGGGAAATGATTTTTCTTGAGCCATATCTAGTTCTAAAAAATAAAAAATTCAAACACCCAAAACCTCAATCAGTTCTTTTTTTTTTTCAAGGCACTCTCTTCTATGATTATTAAATAGCAATTTTTCTGGTACAGTGCGATGCGTATTCACACATCAACTCAAAATCAAAGTTGCCAAAGTTTCCAATACTTACCATGTTTGCAGATTCTACGGAATAAAATTTATTTGTTTCCATACAAATTCATATTTTGCATAATGAGTCTAAAAGAGATTGCAAATTATAGCATCTGTGAATATATGAGCGAGAAGAAAAATTCGTGAAGCCTGAACCAAAGATTGATTAATATTTTCTACCTAATGTAGTCATTAATTATTAAAATTACCTTTCAGATAAGATTTGACACAAGCCTATTTAAATTCTGTCAAGACTTCTTGAAAGAAATAACATCGAAGCAAGCCCTCTGAATTATCTAAATAACAACAATACAGCAATCCTGATGATTGAGAAAAGAATCATACAGATCAAAGTTCCACGTGTTTGATTGAGACATAATCTCATTATTGCAGGTTTAGGGCAGTAATACCTTAAGTAAACTTATCCAAGAGGTGTTAAAGCGGGTCTAAATGAGATTTATTTTGTAAGTGTATGTACAATTTGTTTCATAAGAGAAAAGTTAATAATAAAATAATTTATTACTTTCATTCCTAACTCATGCCCAAAGCTTCTAACTAAAGCTTAGTCTGGCTAGTACATTGATTAGTTAACGGACGCATGCAGCTGTCACAATCCTGCTCATACATCTAACTTGTGTCTTCTTTGCTTAAAGATTGCACTAAATTTATAGGTAGATGGGTTACTTTTGGCACTGCTGACAAGCTCAGCCTGCAATCTAGACGCTGAGTAAAACCCTCAGCAGCTTTTGTTTTTTGGTATGTCAGCTTGTTCATTCAAAGAGTCTGCTCAGTTAGAATTTCAGCCGTTGAGCACTCCTGAATGAGTCCGATTTTAACAGCCTGAAAAGCTCATTATAAAAAGTTCGCAAATCCAATTCAAGTGCTGCAATTTTATCTATGGAAAAATACAGCCAAAAACTGTTATGAAACAATTTCTCTAGATTCTGAGAATTCTACTTTATGCGTGTGTTACAATTTTACAAATGACGTTCAGCTACTTTTGAAAAGTTCCTTGCAAAGCAACACTCTAGAGAATTTCAAAATGAACACTTTTACAGTTTTGCTTAAAGATTACCATAGCAGTTATTAGTCTGCAATTGAATGCATAGCGATTTTTATATCATTCAGTAACATTGTAATGGAACAAAGCCACATTTAGTCGGGCCTAAGAGCAAATGAAGATTTAATGTTAAGCGTCTTGAATACAGAAATGCAAAGATAAGAATGTAGAGACAGAAACTTAAAATAAGAAAGAAGATCAAACGTTGTTGAAATCCTCGAAACCATGATACCGAAGGTTGCCCTTTCATAATTAATGAACTGGTAGCTATATATGTTTCATTTACAATCTATAGACAGTGCCGAACCGTATGCTTTCTTAAGAACCTAGCGACGTATGGAACATTTGGGTATGAATCAATCAGTGTCCAAGACGAATCGCCAGGGCAACCTTCACGATTCATCTACCGATAATCCCCTCATAATGCATGATATTCTACGATACATCTCTAATCCAGTTGCAAAACAACCAGAAACTAAATAAAACATTGCGCACCTACAACTCCCATTTCCAAAATACTAAGTATCGTATTTTTCCATAGTTTCTTTTGGACGAAGATGCAGATGTCAAACAGTAATTTCGAAAGACTCGCTGAGGCACCCAACAGCTTCTCCAATTTCCATACGAGTCATCGTGCCGAAAAACATCAACGCAATCTCACGCTGATTTTCCTTCTATCATCTGCAACACCATTCCCGCATCGGTCTCGTCGACTTAAAGCCGCAAAATTCATTGCTGTTGATTCTTTAGAAATTTTATCGGAGAAACCGCGCTGCCACCAAAACAGCACAAGAAACAACCAATCGCTAAATTAGTCTTCCTCACAGTTGCTCGACCACATCTCCGTGCAAGTCATTGCACATCCACAGCATCCTTTCCAAAACACCAAGCAACGTAGTTACCAGGTCACTCTACTCTCGAAATGTCCGGAAATCAAATCCTTGGGCTGACTGTTCTCATCAGAGTTTTTCGTGGCTTTTCTTTGCCGAAACAGTAATTTCCATGGGCGCAACACTCGATTTGTCGTACTGAAAAACATCAACGCAGCCTAACCACCGATTTTCTTTCAGTCATTCATTAAAATTATTAAAATATGAAGAACCACCAAGTTCGAGAACTACCAGTCGTGGAACCATCACGCCA